>VZQC01007150.1:65770-172454 GCA_009823505.1 Rhizomys pruinosus | reverse complement strand
GTGGGTTTGGGCACAACAGCCTGCAAATTGGTTTTACATGAAGGATGCTTGTACTCAAAAATTATCACTTATTGCTAAAAAATGAAAAAAAAAACAGAGAAAGATGCAGGACAGTTATGGCAGAATGCATGATCTGGGATGGGGTGGGGTGGGGGGAAGGGAAAGGGAACTAGGCCTGAACTGAATTGGAAAATGATCAATTAAAAAAAAAGAAATATCAAAGCAGAGGAAACAATGTCCATATCTAGCAGACAGAAACCTGGACTGTGGTCATCTTCATCTTGTGAGAGGAGTAAGTTATGTATTAGTCAGGACTCTGCAGAGGAATAGAACTTATATAATGACTAAAGATTAACAGGGCATCTGTCAGATTGGCTTCTGTGATATGTTCAGGTTGTCTGACAATGGCTGTGTTCACTGGAGAAGCTGATAACGGGTAGCTGCATGCCTCAGCAATCCTAGTCTGGCACTGAAGACCTGGAGGATTCCTGGAGAGCCGCTGGTCTTTAGTCCATATTGGAAACTCAAAGAAGTTAGGCTCTGGTGACAGTTAAAGATGGTGGCAGTGGTGGCAGCAGCAGATGATCTCCCAGAACAGGGTAGATGAACTTGCTAGCCTCCTTTTATTTGGCTTGCCACCCACATTTAGAGCAGGTCTTCAAATTTCACATAACCTAATCAAGAAAATACCTGACAGGCATGCCCAGTTGTTTCTTAGTTGATTCCAGATCTGGTCAATTTGACAACCAAGATTAACCATCACAAGTTTCTTGATGAAGCCATCTGGATTTACACTTTCCCCTGCTTTGAGCTGACTCCAAATGGCCACGAGAAGTCTGTTTTCATATGCTCTTAAAAGGAGTGCTGTTTGGGGGCTGGAGAGATGGCCTACTGGTTAAGAGCTCCGACTGCTCTTTCAGAGGACCCGGGTTCAATCCCCAGCACCCACACGGCAGCTGAGAACCGTCTGTAACTCCAATTCCAGGAGAACTCCAGTTCCAGGGGAATCCAACGCCCTCTTCTGACCTCCGCGGCACTGCATGATATGGGTGCACAGACTTACATGCAGACAATACATTCATACACATACATAAATAAATGAATAAAATTTAAAAAAAGAAGATATAATCCAGTAACATCCTCCAAGAGTGACAAATTGTGGATATGAGACCACAATTTAAAAAGTGCTAAGGAGGAGCTGGCTCAGTGGTGGAGAGCACTGGCTACCTATGCAGAGGACCTAGCTTTGGTTCCCAGCACCCATATGAAGGCTAACAAACTGTCCCTAACTCAGGCTTCAGGGGATCTGATGCCCTCTTTTGGCCTTCACAGGCATTGCATACACATGGTGCGCTTACGTATATGCAGGCAAAACAGCCATGTACATAAAATGTGCTAAGGCAACACATTCTTTCCAGAAGTTAGAATTTGATTTAGAATACATTTACAAAGATCTGTAAAAAATGCTCAGAAGGAGAAAGGGTATTAAAGTTTTCTGAATATTGCTTATAAATGTAATATATACACATATCAATATCCTTTACTCCTAGTGCTATTGGGTTTGAAATGGACAATTTGATAAAGATGTTTAATATTAAAATCATTGAAGTTCTCATTTATCTTGAAAGGACGGATTTACCTTCTTAATCTGCTGCTTGAAATTTTATTGTGACTAGGGAATATCTCATGTATGTGTGTATATGTAGGGGGTGTGTGTGAGCATGGGTGACTGTAGAGGACAACCTTGGGTGTCATTCATTGGGTCCCTTCCACCTTTTTATTTTTTTATTTTTTTTTTTTAAATTTTTAATTTTATTTATTTCTGTATGTGTATGAATGTACTGTCTGCATGCAGGTCTGTGCACCCGTGTCGTGCAATGCCGCGGAGGTCAGAAGAGGGTGTCAGACTCCCCTGGAACTGGAGTTCTCCTGGAATTGGAGTTTCAGACGGTTCTCAGCCGCCATGTGGGTGCTGGGGATCGAACCCGGGTCCTCTGTAAGAGTGGTCGGCACTCTTAACCGCTAGGCCATCTCTCCAGCCCCCCACCTTTTTATTATTATTTATTTTGTGTATGACTATTTCCTGTATGTATGTAAGTGTACCCATGTTTTCAATGCCCAAGGAGGTCAAAAGAGGGTGTTGAATCCCCTGGAACTGGAGTTTGGATGGTTGTCAGCCCAGTGGTGCTAGGAACTGAACCCCTGTCCTCTACAAGAACAGCCAGTGCTCTTAACCTCTGAGCCATCTCTCCAGCCCCATCCCTTCCACTTTTTTGTAGACAGGGTCTCTCACTGGCCTAGAGCTTGCCAAGTAGGCCAGGCTGGCTGCTCCCCAGGGACACCTGTCTCCACCTCGCCAGCACTGAGACTACAGACATGCACCACTGTGCCTAATTTAATGTGAGTTCTGAGGACTGACCTCAGGTCCTCGTGCTTCTCCACCCTATTTGACGTCTTTGGCCCATTTAACCTTTATAAATTAGCTGAAGGAAGCTAGGTATTTGGTATTTTCAAAGACTTGCAGATTAAACTTTCTATAATGCATCACAGAGAAGCCAGAGAGTACAAATTCAAGGGCTTTTGGATGCATTTGTCCTGGGTAGTAGCTGTAATCAAGACATGAAGTTCTTGACTCTCAATAGTGGACAATGTAGCTTGGGTCTGAGGGGTCTGCATTTGTGGTTCAAATAATCTTGAACTGAAGTATCTGCTTGAAAATGCTTCTTCACGCTTTTCTCAACTCACTCCCAGCTCCTGGCTCTACTCTGTCCCTGACAATGCACAGCAGGGAGTTGCCAAGCTGTCCCCAGTGGAGTCTGCGTGACTCGCTCACCAGATGGAGGCGCAGGCTTCAAGGAAGTTGCCTCCTGAGGAGGAATGTGCTCCTAGCCCTTTTTTAGGTCCTGGTTGTACTTTGCTGATTATTATCGTGTGCTCTGGTATCGCAGTCCTGGGACATGGTCACTCTAAGTCCTTTGCAGTTCCAGGAAATCCGAGTCGTAAATTGGTCATGGATGAGTTTCCAGGGAAGGTGCTTCCCACAAACTTTCCGCCTGTCCTTCAAGCTTTGATTAAAGTACCAGAATAATCCTACAAAAATATAAACCCATGGGACCAACTGCAACAGCAGCAAAAGTTTTAACTAATAAAATGGTCCCCGGGAAAATCCAGCCCACAATTATGACTAAGAATGGTCCAGCTTTCATTATAGGAAATAGACTTTAGATGCCCCTTAAATTACAGGGAACTAACTTAAATTGACACCATCTATTTCTAGGCAGACTTTAGAATATTGGTTAGGATGGTATTATGAGGACCACGATAGATGACAGAAAGGAAACAGTTAACCATCCAGGAGCAACTCTCTAGTTGAAGCAGGTCTGGTTCCCATGACTACCTTAACCACAGGAATACAGTCCAACCCTGAATTATTAGCTCCCAGAGCTACCTGAGGTCAGGGTGAACTTTCCCAGCCCTGTAGGAATGCTTCTCACCCCCTACAGAGCCCATTATTCTCCAAGGGTCTCTGCGCTATTAAACACAATCATTGTTTCAAACAAAGGAGAAAATGTTAGAACCAGGTTAAAAAGAAACTAATCGAAAGGAAAGAATTCTTATAAGTTAAAAAGAAACCAGACTCATATCTAAAGATTATCACAAGACAAAAGCTAGCCAAGAAAGTACGTTACAAAACTTGGTAACTGCAGTCTCGAATCAGGGGCACAAAAGCAACATAAATCTTTGATTTCCTATGAATAGTTCTATTACTTTCAAAATGATTGATCTCAAGAGTTCTGTATAATCTTGCTAATCGTATGAATAAACAATGTGGTCCTCTTGCCAACTTTTTCTGGATAAAAACTAATACTTGGGGCTGGAGAGATGGCCTAGCAGTTAAGAGCGCCGACCGCTCTTACAGAGGACCTGGGTTCAATCCCCAGCACCCACATGGCGGCCGAGAATCGTCTGAAACTCCAATTCCAGGAGAACTCCAGTTCCAGGGGAATCCGAGACCCTCTTCTGACCTCCGCGGCATTGCACGACACGGGTGCACAAACTTGCATGCAGACAGTACATTCACATACAGAAATAAATAAAATTAATAAAAATATTAAAAAAATAAAAAAACTAATACTTATGAAAAAGTAAAGTGCACTCAGACTCAAGCTTTTTGGTGTTTGTGTCATTTCTCGCCGAATCCCTGCCCACCTACTCTTCTCCCTGTTCCGGTCAGACTGATTGCTCCCAGCTCCGCTGGTCCGTTGTAGGGAGTTTTCTGGCACTAGCACTAAGGATCTTCTGTTTTCTAAGATCCATAGATTTATGAATTAAGATCTCCAGGTCCAGCTGTTGTTAACAGCAAGCTTTCCTGGCCATCTATGCAATGACAGTGCATGTTGGAGGAGAGAATATCCTCAGGGTAAATGGTGGTGAGAGAGGAGGAGGAGGATTTGGTTTGTGCC
Organism: Rhizomys pruinosus; assembly: GCA_009823505.1. NCBI lineage: Eukaryota > Metazoa > Chordata > Mammalia > Rodentia > Spalacidae > Rhizomys > Rhizomys pruinosus. Next base: position 167,991 of record VZQC01007150.1, on the reverse strand, counting down.
CAAGTGCAGAGAGGATGACCTACAGAGCCTGGGAGTCTGGGACCTTGGGGTGCGCCGTGCAAACAGGACTCCAGGATCTGCTCCTTTGTCTCTCTCAGGTATCACCCTCTTTCCTGATGCAAGTGACCCTTAACTCTCATCCAAGAAAATTATGTCATTCATGAAAGAAAACACACCCTACTCAATGCATGCTGAAAACCAGATATGTAATGTTTACTTCTGAGTTTATTGTTTTTTTAATTTTATTTTTGTATATGTATGAGTGTACTGTCTGCATGTAGGTTTGTGTACCCGTGTCGTACAATGCCACGGAGGTCAGAAGAGGGTGTCGGATTCCCGTGGAACTGGAATTCTCCTGGAATTGGAGTTTCAGATGGTTCTCAGCCGCCATGTGGGTGCTGGGGATCCAACCCAGGTCCTCTGCAAGAGCAGTTGGTGCTCTTAACCGCTAGGCTATCTCTCCAGCCCCTACTTCTGAGTTTTTTAAGTTAGAAAACAAGAATAAAGCATGGTCACCTACCATTTAACATTTGGTCAACAACAGACTGTGTGCGGGTGGTGTCCTAAGAATCCTCTAATAAATGTCATAGTACCCCTGAGGACACAGAACACAGCTCTCACTGAGTGACCATGGCCTGGCAACACAGACTCACAATGGCCACAATGACAAGTTCTGCCACAAAGTGGTTATATGAACTTTTACCGTCATAGAACAAGAGACAGCAATAAACCAATCCAAATGTATTACTGTGGGGAGCAGGTCGTCACTGTGAGGCAGGGGTTAGAGAAGTGGGGAAAGGATGCTATCTGGTGAATCTGGAGCTTTGAGATTGATGGGAGCTAGTGGTTTTCCAGGAATATATCCCAAAGGCCCTTAGTAGCCAAAAGAAAGTGAAGATAGATACAGAGATGGATGATAAGTGTCTATTAAGGGAACTAAAGAAAGTCCAAAATAATGTTGGCTCTGGAGCTGCAACATCCCAACTCTGTAATCAGGAAATCTAACCAGTCTGAGAATCATCCACATATACTCTTTTCCAGGGGAAATTCAGTTCACAACACTTTGTGTTGTCTTACCATGTTGAAAATGTCTAAAGACATGTTTCAGAATGCATCCTTGTCCTCAAGTAACACATCACTGCTATTTCTAGATTAGCTTTTCTTTTTTCTTTCTTTTTTTTTTTTTTGTCATTTCAAGACAGGGTCTCCCTGTAGCCCCAGCTGTCCTGGAACTCACTCTGTAGACCAGGCTGGCCTTGAACTCACAAAGATCCGCCTGCCTTTGCCTCCCAAGTGCTAGGATTAAAGGTGTGTGCCACCATGCCTGGCAGCTTTTCTCTTAAAAGCCTCTGGGAGTTGATCCCTATTCATTCTCCTTCAAAGGTGTCTTTTCCTTTGGTCACAAATGAAAGCTCAGGGACCATTTTCTGAGTGCGTGGAGTTTGAGTGGCCGGGAGCTTGCAAATCAGGTTTGGGGATGTGTAAACCTAGGTTTGGTGCCTGAGGCAGCCCTGACTGGCAGAGAACATGAATCTGGCCAGGCGTGGTGGCACACACCTTTAATCCCAGCACTCAGGAGGCAGAGGCAGGTGGATTTCTGTTAGTTCAAGGCCAGACAAAAAAAAAGGTATACAAATGAAACATTCTCATTAATAAATCATAATAAGAAATCATTAATTAATCATAAGTCTTATAATTTTACCACTTATTAATGAAAAAATCAAGTTTGCATACTAATGAGATGGATGTGCTTTTTTTTTACATAAAGATTGGATGTTGGCTGAATATTTGGTGCTGCAGGATATATTGCAGAACATCTTCAGTGTTTTGTAGAGCTCATGGATACTTTGATTTTATTTATTTATTTTTAATTTTTTAAAATTTTATTTATTTTTTTGTATGTGTATGAATGTACTGTCTGCATGTATGCACCCGTATTGTGCAATGCCATGGAGGTCAGAAGAGGGTCTTGGATTCCCCTGGAACTGGAGTTCTCCTGGAATTGGAGTTACAGACGGTTCTTAGCTACCATGTGGGTGCTGGGGATCGAACCTGGGTCCTCTGCAAGAGCAGTTGGTGCTCTTAACCGCTAGGCTATCTCTCCAGCCCCCGGATACTTTGATTTTATAATCACCAGTGTTGAGAAGGCAGTCCACATAAAGATGCAACATCGGGGCCCCCGGAACTGGACTTGGGGTGGTTGTTCGCTGATGCCAGCGATGTGCATGCTGGGAACCAAACCTAGGTCCTCTTGCAAAACTAGTCAGTGCTCTTAATCACTGAGCCATCTCTCCAGCTCCAACTCAAACAATTTAAAAAAAATCAAATACTCTACCACAATACCATCAGAGAATTGGCAATAGGAAAATGTGTTTAAATCTTTTCCATGATTAAAGCATTATGTTTCAGAAAACTTGGTATGTACAGCAAAAACGCTACAATTCATAACATATGATGGTCTTGAATCTCAGCTAGGTGTCAGTGCTGCATGGCCTGATGGCACCCACAGTGCAAAGCCTGCCTGTGTGTTGAGACAAAGGCTGCAGGGAAGCAGGCAATGCACAATGCAACCTGGGTTGGTTATTGCACTCACAAACCATTTACTGTTGCCAAGTTTCTTGTGACCCCTACCCCATATTCAGCTACTCCACAGAGCCTAGCGACCTGCAGTTTAAGAAGCTGGGCTATCTTTTGGCTGGCCCAGCCTTTCATTACCACCAACTCCAAGCCAAGGGAGTTCTTCAGACTCTGATGTCATAAGCCAGGAACAACAGGTGAGTTCCTGTTCTGGGATGAGGATATAGCTCTGTGTGTGTAGGCCTAGAACAGCTTAGGTGTTCACTACAGAACGGGATAAAGCAAACGTGGACTATATGTACAATGGGGTGTTTATCCACCCTTAATCATGAAATTCAGCCATTCACAGTAGAATGGATAAGCCAGGACAGAATGCTAAGTTAAATAAGCCTGTCACATGGGGACAAATCCTGTATGACTCTACTTACAGGAAGTGTCTAAAACAGTCAAAATGCATGGACTCACTGAAGAGAGTAGTGCTTGCAGAGCCTGGAGAAGGGAGGAAATGGGTGTTGCTCTTCAGTTGATACAAAGGTTGGTTAAGTAACATGGGCATGTTATGGAGATCAGCTGCACAACACTTTTATATCTTCAGGAGGTAGGTCTCATGTTAAGGGTTGTTATTGAAACAAAACAAAAAACACAACGAAACTGCGGGGCTGATGGAGATGTTCAGCATCTTGATTGTTGTGACAGTATCACTGGAGTATGCTCTATACCCAAACCCAAATACATACATTAAATGCGCATGAGGCTTAAAATCGAAACAGATGGTCATAAATTTGAACACATTTACAAAGATGCTGTTTGGGCTATTCTTGGTTAGCCACCTGAAATGGGGGATGAGACATGCACAACTGAGGGATTTCCTTCATTAGACTAGCCTGTCTGTGGGCATGCTCATGCAACATTGATGTAGGAGGGTCCATCGGACTGTGGCGGCTATTATCACCAGGCACATGCATCTGGGTTCTATTTGCAATAAGGTAGCTTAGATTTTTATGTGAATTTGTTAAAACTGTAAGATATTATAGCATCCATCTGCTCTAGTTTGATCTGTTTCTGTAACAAACACCATGACCAAAAGCAACTGGGAAGGAAAGGGTTCATCCCCTCTTACAGGCTGTGGTGGTTTGAATGAGAATGTCCCCCACAGACTCCAAGTATTTGGACATTTTTGTCCCCAGTTGGTGGCACTCTTTTGGAAGGTGTGGCCTTGCTGGCAGAAGCACGTCACTGGGGGAGGCTTAGGGGTCCTTAAGCCTTGCTGGATTTCCAGTGCCTGCTTAAAGGTGTAGTGCCTCCCTGCTGAGACAGAGTCTCTCCTGGAGCTCTATTCTGTAAGTTGCATTTGCAATGGCGTCTTATCACAGCAACAGAAAAGGTAACCAAGACAGGTTATAATCCATCACTGCGGGAAGCTGGGGCAAAAGCTCCAAGCAGGAGGTTGTTATCAGGCTAGAAGGTGCTCAGCATGCCAGTAGAGAAAAGGAATCATCAATCGTATCAATCGTATAAACACTGACAGCTACAATAACCGCTGGCCTGCAAGCTATGCCCTCTGGTGCAAATGTTATGGGAGTAACCAACCACTTTCTGACTGGATTTAAGGCCATGTTCATTGTTGCTCTATTCACAATAGCCAGGAAATAGAAACAACTTAGATGTCCATTAACTAATGAATGGGTAAGGAAAATACAGTACTGTTGCAAAATGGAGAACTGAACCCTAACCACTAGACTATCAGGGAAGCTCATTCACACAATGGAATATTTGACTGTTAAGAACAAAGAAATTGCTCAGTGTTTTTGCACAGGACCCAGGTTTTGTTCCCAGCACCCATGTGGTGGTTAACAACCATCTGTAGCTCCAGTGCCAGGGGGATCTGACACCTTTCCAGCCTCTATGGGCACTGCATGCACAGTGCACTTTACATACATGCAGGCAAAACTCACACACAAAAAATCCCTCATCCTTAGTGAGGTCACTGAAACCTAGAAAGACAACGTCACATGCTCTCTCTCATAACTGGATGAATTTCAATTGGAAAATACTTGGGTGAGGAAACTAGCCAAGCCATGGTGGGGTCCATGGAAAGGCAGATAGAATGCAGTGATATAAAGGGGGAGAGGAAATGATGGAATAGGAAGGGCTAAGTGGGGGGGGGGAGTGGGAGGACAGGGTGGTTGAGGGAGTAGAGGGAGGGTTAAACTAATACTAAAGGCCTTTGGAAAAGTCATATGGAAACTTATGACTATAGAAACCTTTTAAAATATATACAAATACAATATAAAAGAGCTTTAATTGAGTTAGCCTACAATGGGGAGACAATGCTCCTATAACTGCAGGCTAGCAATTAAGAAAGCCCAAGTTGACCAAGAAGATCCCATGGACCCTCAGACAATAAGAGCTTTTGTCATTGCCTGGTTACCCCCTGGGGCTTGATGGTAAGACCCTGTTGCTGAAGACGCTACGTAAGTGTACAAACATGGAGAAATCAAGCTGGTAGTGATTGTGATTCTTCACCTCTACTGGCTAGCTTTCATGGTGCTGGAAGGTGTTACACATGCTACTGGTAGAGAAAAATCAACCCTCGATATGAATGCTGAGAGCTAAAGTAATGATAAGCCTGGAAGGTCACTGGTACAATAGTAGCATGTTCTGATTGGACTTAAGGCCTGGTTCACAAGATGGAGCCCATACCTGGTACTGTTATTAGTGCCAAGAACCTGTGGCTAGACAGGCCACAGGCCATAGAGGAAAACCTACAGCTGTTACTCTTTGGAATGGACATAGTTATTAAACTGACCCGTAATGACTCATTGCTATAACCATACATTAGTGCATCTCTCCAACTTTTACCAGAGAAGTTTCTTGCAGCAGACGGTGATTCACAAACATTCACAAACAGTGAATGTGCCATGAATACGACTTCAGAGTCCATGGTCCTAAATGGGACACCCATATCACATCATCTCCTCCCAAGGCTAAGGGATCATTGCAGAAGACGGGGCAGAGAGATTGTCAGAGCCAGAGATGTTGGACGGATATATGGAAACTGTTTTCTGGACACATCAGGGCAGCTGCACATATGAACACATAGTTCTTGTGACAACATGGGCAAAGACTTGCACAAGTCCAAGCCCCACAAAACCCGGCATACATAGGGAGGTAGGCAGGAAGTCCAGCCCTGGCTGAGGATCTACCTGGCAACTGATACCTGAGGGAAGTCAGTTTGGATTGCGATGCTGGACAGGTTGGTCATGCTTCAGGGGATGGACTCATTCCCAAGAACATTGGGGGAACACAAATTAGACTCAGATAGGCCTTAAAAATAATGGAGTAGGACATGAAGTCAGAGGGGCAGTAAGGGGGGTGGGATCTGAGAGGAGATGTGGAGGGTCTGAATATGTTCATAATATATTGGGTGAAATTCCCCAAGAATCAATAGATATTTTGTTTTTAAATTTTATGTGTGTGTTTTTCCTACATGTGTATAAGTGTCTCCATGCATGCATTTACTTGCAGAGGTCAGAGGAGGGCAACAGTCTGTCCCCCCACCCCCCCTGCCCCAGAACTGGCATTATGGGTGGTTGGTAGTTGCCATGTGGGTTCTGGGAACTGAACCCATGTCCTCTGCAAGAACATCCAGTGCTCTTAACCACTGAGCCATATCTCTGGCCCTTCAATAGATTTTCTGAAAAAACTATGCATTAAAATAAATATTAAGTCATAAAATAGCTAAATTTTGTTGTGAAATAAAACACCAAAGTTAACATCTTATGCTGGATAGCTTTAGCTGTCAACTTGACACACCTGGGAAGAGGGAACCTCCACTGGGGAATCTCCTCTATTGGATTGGCCTTGTGGGCGTGTGTGTGAAGCTCTTTCTTGATTTGTTGAGTGATGGAAGAGAGCTCAGCCTACAGTGGCTGGTGCCACCCCTTGGCAGGTGGTCCTGGTTATATAAGAAAGCAGGCTGTACACAGGCCAGAGGAGCAAGCCAGGAAGCAGCGTTCCTCCATGGTCTGTGTCCTAGGTTCCTGCCCTGAGTTTCTGCTTTGGCTTCCCTTGATGATGGACTGTGAGCTATAAGCCAAATAAACATGTTCCTCCCCAAGTTGGTTTTGGTCAGGGTTTTTACCACATCAATAGAAAGTAACTAGAACATCCCCCAAAGTGCATATAGAAATTCATAGGATTAAATAGAGAGAAATTAAGGTTGGAAGACGAACAGTTTCCTGTTTAAAAGTTGGGAGTGTCCCTCAATGGTAGAGCCCTTGCCCAGTATAGGTTCAATTCTCAACATCATGCAAAAAAGCAAACATAAACAGAACTTATTCTAAGCTTCAGCGGTCAAGACCACTTGCTACCAACATGAGGACAAATACACAGATTAATGGACTAGGACTCAAAGCTTGGAAATAAACCCTCACATTTGCGGTCAACTGATTTTACACAAGGGTGACAAAGTCAGGTAATGGGGAACAGATAGCTTTCTCAACAAACTCTAGATGCTCGGGTGTCTATATACAAAGAATGTTGGGACCTTGTATCAGTTACTTTTCTCTTTGCTGTGACAAAACACCTGACCAAAAGTTTTGGCTCACAGAGGGGAGGGATTTGTTCCATCAGGGCAGGGAAGGCATGGTGGCAGGACACGAGGCAGCTGTCACATAGCATCTGCAGTCAGAAAGCAGAGAAAAATGAATGCCAGTGCTGAGCTTATCTGCTCACAAATGCTTCCATGTGAATATTCATAGCAGCAAAATAGCCAAGTAGCCAACAGTATAAAAGTAACAACCTAGTTCTCTAGGAACCAGTAGGTAAGAAGGAAACACTATCTCCACATAATGGATAGCTATTACCCACCATGAAAAGCAAAAGGTGCTGGTGTATTCTCAACATGAATGAACCTAAAAAATATTTTCTTATTTAAATCAGCCAGACACAAAAGACAACAGTCATATAAGATATGTAAGGACAGTTCATAGAGACAAGAGGGGGCAGTTTCTGTGACTGGCAGGAGGGTGGGAGATGACGGACTGGTAACTGAGGACAGACCTTTCCTGGGTGATGGCAGTTACTGGAACTAGATAGCAATGGTGCTTGCAAAACCTGTATGTATCCCAAAAGCCACTGAGTTATAGACTTAGAAAGAATAGAGTTTATGGAATATTAGTTTTATCTTAATAACAAATTCACATAGTCTAACATTTTTTGTGTGATTTGTCCTGGAATATGAATCAACAAGTTATTGCTCTTGAATCTCCACACAGGCTGGAGAGGAGCTCTGTGGGGTATTTAAGACTGGCCCTGTTACCTTCCAGTTGCTCACTTTGATACTTCTGAGCAACTCCGGGGGGCGGGCAGCTTATTTCCTTACCAAGGGATCAATCCCCCATGTGCAAACTTTTAATTCATTGTTGCTTTTCATGTTTCTGCAGCAAAGTGCTAGGAAAGGCGTTTAGAGACCACTGCTGACATCTTCCTGTCACAAGTATTAACTTATTTACAAATAATTTATTTGGATCTCTTTACCATCTGCTCAGAAAAATGGACCTTGGATTTTGGTATGCATTTAAAATCCCTCCAAAAAACTGGCCATGTAGAAATACTTTTAAGTTTTTGAAAATTTCATGCAACAGTACACTGTGTATCTACGTTACTTCCACACCTGCCTCTCCACCTCCAACTCCTACTATGTCCTTCCACATCCCCCTCTCAAATTCATGAGCTCTTCTGTAATTATTTTATACACACACTTATGAATGCATATTGTATTGAGTCCAGTTACTGTTGTCCCATATGTTCACGTGTTCAGGGCTCACAACTTAGGCTTTTACAGCCTATCAGGGAACTTGTCCTGAAGAAAATACCCCTGATTCTTCCTACCTCAGTAGCCCCTGACTGCCTGTAGCCCTTCATGTAGGGGTGGGGCCTTGTAAAATTTTCCCTGTCCATATGCTGTGCCAAGTGGTATGGTTGTGCAGGCAGCCATCTTTTTTTTTTTTTTTTTTTGGAACGATCTTGAGAATTCATGGGTATAGCATCTTTGTCACTTTCAGAAGACACTATCTTTAATTTTTTTGAATTATTTTTTATTGTATGTGTAGCAATGTTTTCCCTCTGTTTGTAAATCCACTTGTGCAATGCCCATGGAAGCCACAAGAGGGCATCAGAGTCCTGGCACTGGAGTTACAGTTGTTAGCCAGCATGTTGGGAATAAGCTCTTCTCTGAGAACTGCTGGTGCTCTTAAGTGTCGAGCCATCTCTCCAGCCTCACAAAAGACCCTGACTTGAAGCAGTCCTCTGGCTCTTATGAATCTTTTTTGTCCCCTCTTCCATGATGTTCCCTGAGCCTTAAGGGTTGTGTTACAGAATCCCATTTGAGGCTGAATTCTCCACACTTTTTGCTGCAAGAAAGCATGCTGAGAGAGCATGACTGCTGGTAGCTGCTGGCCTGCTATTGAAGCCATGTGAGGCTGGGACTGGCATTTAGGGTCTCAGTTCCTTGTTCTTCGATGTAGAAATGTTAATAGGACCTGGTTACTAGTACTGCATGACCTTGAGGATAAGTTCGACTTTACAAAACTGAAGGAGAATATCTATCACTTCATAATTGTTACCTAAAAGTGTTTGGTTACGTGCCTGGAAGAATTAGCAGGTCTTGGCACTAACACGTGAGAGGGAGGGCAGAGCCTTACCAGAGCCCTCCTGACATAGGTCTGAGACTTTACAACTCATGGAAGTCTGGTGCCTCATGAGAGAGACGTAGGGTGGAGGCAGACTCTGACTCTATGGCTGAGAACACTAAGTTTAGACCAAGTGGCTTCCCCTAAATGGTATCACTGGCAGTAGTGACGCTAGGGAGGAGAACAGAGTTCCTTGAAGGTAGAGATTTCTAATCTTTTGAGACCTCTAGATCATGCCCTGGGCAGCAAACCCAGGATTTGTCTCATCCTCTTCCCAAATCCTCTCGCCTCAAGATGGAGACAAGGAAATAGTTGATTTCCTGGAGGGACCCTCGCCCCAGAGAATGGCTTAAGTCCTGATTCAACTCTTGGTTGTTTCAGTCTGACTGAGAAGCAATCTGTTTCCTCCAGATGAAACCCTGCCAGATACCCAGAAGGTCCAAATCCCCTGTCCTCCAGTACTGGGCACTCTACCCCTGAAGGACCAGTAGTCTGCTGCACTCCCAACTGGCTCGGAACTCAGGGCATTCCGAACCAACCGCCCGCCCACATGACAGTTGCATACATAATTAGCGTTGCTCTAACTGACCAAACCTGGAGACAAGGAGATAAGACTGAACAGCTAGGAAGGTGGCTCCAGGGCTCTGATGTCTTAGGAAAAGTCTATGGGCTTCCAGGGTCTTGTTGACTAAAGGTCTGCCCTAGCAGCTGAGCATTTGGACCAAGGCCAGGTTGAAAGTGAGCAGCGAGAGGTCCCACTCTGCATAGGCACCTTCTTGCTGTGTCCTTGCTCACAGAATTTTAGTCTCTGCTGCTGTGAAAACTGTGGTTACTCCTGGGACATCTACTGAGAGGCCTCTCTGCAGAGCTTTTGGTGGATTTGAGGCTGGTATTTGAAGCTCCTTTCTGGTGTTTACGAGATGCCATTACAAAGCTGCAATACCTCTGCCGGGCACAGGCAGTAGCTTTCCTTGACTGCAGATCTGTTTTCTGGTGTGTCTTATGTTTGAATGTTTTAGCAGCTTTGTTTCTTGTGTCCCTGATACATGATCTTGGAAAATGGGTTCAAAGCAGGGGTGACTGTTGGCCCACTGGTGGCACAAGGTCTCCAGATTCTCTCGTTCCCCACCTGCCCAGGGACCAGCTGAATCGAAACAGGGCTTAGGAAGAGAGGCCTTGAGGTATGGTATGAACTTAAAGCACCAGTGGGGCTGACTGGGGAGCACAACTCTACTGAGAGGAGGCAACATAGTGACTAAAAGCCTGGGAATGATTGATGGGGAGCACAACTCTATTGAGAGGAGGCAACATAGTGACTAAAAGCCTGGGAATGATTGATGGGGAGCACAACTCTACTGAGAGGAGGCAACATAGTGACTAAAAGCCTGGGAATGATTGATGGGTAGCCTGCGGTGACATGAGGACACTTCCCCTCCATCCTCAGTTCCCTGCTCTATAATATTGGATGTTCTAGGGGCCCGCTTTCAAGTTTTACATTGTGAAGTGTAATATAAAAATGCAGTGAAGGGGCTGGAGAGATGGCCTAGTGGACTGGTGCAATTTGCAGTGTGCCTATGCACCCAGAATTACTGTTCAGGAGCGTGAACCCAGACATGTGGAGTGGTTGTGTCTAGCAAAGAAACTTGGGCGCCTACAAGTCGTGGAAGATAGATTGCTCTCCAGGCTTCCCATGGATGCTCTGTAGCTGAGGCAGAGTATCTGTCATCACCTCTGGGACCCCATGCCAGCCCCTGGGGTGGGTGAAGCAGTGTGCTCTGCCCGTGATTTTACAGTTGGAAAGATGACTTAATGAGTCACATGCTGATGGGGTGATGGGCTCAAGACATGAAATGTAGTTGGTTCCCTGGGGACCGAGAGTCCCACCCCTTGTCCTCATATTCTATATTTTTCAGCCTAAGGGCCCCTCTTACTCCATTTCCCCAATTTTGTCAGCCCCAAGTGGCTATGGGGAGACAGCGCATGTCCTGTAAGAGGTTTGATTCAGGAAAAGGGCACATAGCTGTCTCAGACATGCCTTTCTTGTTTCAATTCTTACCAAATAAGCTATGCCATTTTCCCAAGAGGCAGCGTGGCACAGATCCAGGAGGGCCCACGTGAGTGCCCTCTTCCCAGTGTCCTCCCAGGGGTCAGCTGGCAGCCTGAGGAACCAGCGATTCCTTTGATGGCAAAGTGACTGTGATCCTTGGCCTTTCCAAAGTTACATAGTGGTATCAGAGTGAATTAGCTTGGCTCTAACTGGCCAAGCCTAGATGAATGGTCAATCCTGATTACTGGGGACAAAGTGGCTCAGTGGGCTCATGATACAGCAGCTAGTGGAGGAATCTGTCATATATACCCATGATGTCACCACTACTCATCAAAGCAGGTGGCAGAAGGCTTGACTGAGGAACAGAAAGCACCTGCACCCATTCTGACCATGCTTGGATCCTGATCACCACCTTCCTTCACTCCCACAGTCCCACGTCTTGCCGAGACTCTCCAGGGCCCACAGATCTGGAATCCCTTCTACTCTTTGAGGGCCCTTCCATCACCACTGCTGGTGACTATCCCACTCCGGAGTCCTCCCTGAGGATTATACAGGCCATTCTATCACCAAATGTCCCTCTGTCACCAAATGCCCACTGCACTCTCCAGATGGGGCAGTCCCCCTCCTCATTCTTCCAGCAGTGCCCAGAAGGATCCTGTTCCCTTCAGCTCCAGTGGCATCGACACTGAAACCCAAGTTTCTTCCCTTTCTGAAACTCTCTGAAATTAGAATGCTAATGGCTGGTATCAGATTTGACAGATATGTCAGGTTTCTTGTAGTGTCTGTGGTTGATCCAAGGACAGAACTGTGGCCAAGTTCCTTTCCTCCAGATCTAAGCTGTGTAGAACAGGGGCATTATTTCTGCCTGAAATATTGGGTAGAATTCAGACGCAACTGCCTGGCATGGATTGCTTTGTGGTAAAATCCACTTTTGTATTTCTGTCTTTTCAATTAATGCTTATATATTACACTGTACACAAGTATGAATATGAAATATGGATTCCTATGAATATATACATGTCTGCTGATGACACTCAGGTCAGCATATTGATCTAGCTCAATTGCCACAGCAGTCTCCCGTGGAAAGAATAATGTCTAACACATAAGGTTGGGAGAGAAAGATGAGTTAGGGTATACATATACTGAGCACAAGCAACCTGAATGGGCACAGCAGTCCCCCAGGGAAGAGGGCAGGGTATGAGGTTGTGCCAGGCTTTCTGGTGTGGAAGGAAAGCTAGGACAGGGTGAGATGCTGAGGCAAGTTCGGCTGCTCACAAAGTTCATTCACTAAGGTCGACCTTGTCTAGGCTGCTTGTCTCTATGTATGATTTATTATTTAATAGGAGTAGATACATTTGGTTTAAGGTTAAAACCTCCAACATTAACAATGTAATGCATTTCTGAAACTAGTTCTAAATCCATACAATTAAAAAAAATAAATGATCATGAGTTTAAACTGACAAGAGGCAAAGGTGGCCCCTGTCCTCTGACCTCAACCTTGACATCAGCTTCTCAGTTTGGAGACCTTGGGGTCACTGTTCTTCCATGTGTCACTATAGGCATCTGCAGCCCAGACATAGGATCTGGTTACTGGAGGATGCAGGGGACACAGAGATGAGGGAAGAAGGGACACTGGGGTATGAACAGGACCACAAAGCTCCTCAGACCAGATGGTGACCTTGGGCACCAAGGCCAGACTCCTTTCCTCTGCTAAGGACACTGTGGACAGAGTGTCTGTAAACCGTTTAGGGAGAGGCATGGTTCAAGAGAGGGCAGAGTTGACAGTCCTCTGGGCAAAATGTTCATAGAGCTGAGAGCATGGCTGAGTGCACAGTTTCAGCCACTGTGGTTAGCTTCAGCAGTCAGCTTGACAGGCCTGGGAAGAGGGAACCTCAACTGAGGGATTTTCTTCATCCAGTTGGCCTATGATAGTGTTTGTGGCAGCATTTTCTTAATTGATAATTGATGTGGAAAGGCCCAGCCTGCCATGGGCAATGCCATCCCTGGGCAGGCGCATCTAGAATGTATAAGAAAGGTAGCTGGGCGAGCCAGTAAGCAGCTCTCCTCATGTTCTGAGCATCAGCTCCCGCTTCAGATTTCTGCCTTGAGTTCCTGCCTGACTCCTCAAATATGGGCTGTGCCTTCAAAGTGTAAGATGAAACGAATCCACTCCTCCCATGTTGGTTTTGGTCAGTGTTTTATCACAGCAACGGCCACCTAAGGAGAGCGAAGGGTGCTCTTTTAAGGTCTCTCATGAGGAAGGGTGTAGGATGTGCCAGGAGGAAGTGGGTCCAAGGTCTTATGACATTATCAAACTTGGCTAAGGGACATTATGTTCTTTGAGGTTTGGGCTGGGCAGGTGTTTAGAAAGTCTTAAGGACATTTCTGGACGAGGGGCCTATGAGAAACCCCACAAAACTGTGGGCTAGTTCACCGAAACTGGGTGTGTTTGTCCTTGGCCTACAGCTTTCTTGGTTGAGGGATTTCCAGGAGGGAAGCCCACCTCTCTTTTATGTGACATAATGTTCTCCGGAAGCCAACCTCCCTGAGCTTCCCTACAGGGCTATTACCTGACAGTGAACCTGAGGCAGACAAGAGGGGAGTTTTACAATCCTGGAAATGGAAAGGCTCAGTTCCATGCATCAGGACACCCTTCTTGACCATGTAGGGCCAATGCTAGACTCGTGCTGGAAATAGCTTCTAGGAGCTCTGTCTTTTTTTCTGGACGTAATTGTTTTTCTCTTAAATCTCAATAAATTTGGCGCCTGCCTTTCAAGAAAAATAAACCATTATTCAGTAAAAAAGATAATAGCTTACTCTGTTCCATTATATAATAATACAGAAAAAAATCATTGTTTAAAATGTAACAAATCGATTATATTTTTAAGAATTTATCAGCATGGAAAACAGAGGGGCCACAAGTAACTTGCACTCTTGTCCTTTAATGTATTTCAAGTTAGTGCCGCCATGTCACCCACATCCACATAGGCTCCATAGAAGTTCAGGGCTTCCAGGACTTGGGCAAATCCCAGCTGTCTTTTTTTTTCCCCCAACTGTCTTGATGTTGTCGTTGGCCCTACTGGGTGCTGCTTAGGACCCATGAGGCTGCCAAGTTTGGGCCAGTGCACTGTCCTGCCTGCATGACAGGCAGCTTGGGTGCCTCTGGGCATTCTGTGCTTTCCCCAGGCGGCCTGAGAAAAGGCTACCCCAACATTGCCCACCATACCCAGTGGTAAGGGATGTACTCTCTGACTACATCTCCACACACACTATTTGTCCTCTATGCAGATCCACTGAAGTCCTCACTGCTCTTTGTGGACTCCACACGAAGAATGTCTTGGCAGCTGGAAGAGAAAAATGATTCCTGTCTCGAGTGCTAATGCAGGAGAACTGTGTGGGGCACCCAGAGCAGAAGCAAATGTGTTTGGGACCCCCTGTAGCAGGGCAGAGCCCACATCTTACAGCCCAGCTCCCTGCCTGGCCACTCAGGGTCACTCGGCACCATTTAGTAGCCTGGGGTAAGGAACCACAGCAGGCCTGAGAAGACAAGGTTCTAGAGGGAGATTGTTTTAGAGAGTGAAGTCTCAAGGACCTCAGCTTCCCAGGAAAGTCTGAGAGCATCAGTTTGAGAGACGAAGATGCAAAGGGAATGAAAAAGAACTCAGAACAGAAGGCTGTAAGAACAAGAGGGGAAAGGAGAACGGGGAAAGGGGAGAGGAAAGGAAAGGGCTGTTGCTCTTCTTCACTGTTTGCAGAGTCACCCGAGTGACTCAGAGCAGTGGCAGTGACAGGGTCACCATGGGAAAGGAGAGAATTTTTGTTGTGGGGATTACTTTAGGGCACTGGGAATAGGTTAACCCTCACACCAATCCATGTACTCTGCACCACTAGCAATGATGGCCCCAAGATTAGAGGTGTTATGACTTGTCCAAACCCCTTTAGGTTGAGCAAGTGAGGCTCAAGGAGCGAAAGCCATGACAGTAAATGGGACCTGTTGGGCTTTGCTCTGATCCCCAGATGGAATGGAAGGGAGGTGCGCGTGGCAGGCCTGAAGGCAGGCAAGAGGTGCAGCAGCTGGACACCGGGACACGGCCATACCGCACTTTTGTAATAGGTCTGAGCGAGAGGACCTCCTGTCCGTGCTGCCCAGAGGCTCCTGCTGGACGTGAAGTGAATGGCACACTGCCACCAGCCCAGCAGCCCCTTCCCACACGTTCTCTAGGATCTTGCTCAGCCACTGGGGGATCTGGGATGGCTGGACATAGGCCTCACACGTGGAAGTAAGGTTGAGACTTCTGGCTGGATGAGGGGCAGCGGCTGGCCTGAGCTCTTGTTGCCCCTCATCTCTCTGTGGTACTGGGGCACACAGAGCAGTCTCTAGAGAGAGATTTTTTGCCCCAGTGGTCCAGAGAATGGCCTATAATAGCCATACTTTTGGTTTTAAGTGAGTTTATTAAATATATAGTAAGCCAGAGTAAAAGAATGCTGAGGAATAAGCACGTGGAGAAATGGGTGGAATGGAAAAGCAGCATCAAAGCGGAACTTCCAGCAGAAGTCATCTGAGGAGTTCCCGACTGAGCTTTGTTTCCACGGTTGAGCTTTCCTTAGCCAAACTTCCAGCTTCTCTTTCCCACTGAGGGCACTTCTACATCATGGGACAAACAATACTAACCTCTATGGGAAATACTTTCCCCTCTAGCTCTTCTCGAAGATGGTGTTTTTACTCATGGGCTGTTTTGCTGTTCTCGTTGCTTGGCACAGAGTTGAGGGGGGACATCCCCAGACAAGGGGTCCTGGAGGACCCTCGACACAAACATGCTTAGGTCTGAAATGAGGAGGCCAGCCCAGCTCCCAGAGGCAGCTTTTCAGTGAGCTCAAACAGCATGTGACAGTTTTCTGACATCACACACACCTTGCAGTGCCCTGTATCCAGGACTGACAGAACAGAAAGTAGGTGCCTGCTGCGGGTGTGAGAGTGCAGAGAGAAGGTCGGCTGCGCGCTGCAGCCTCCGGTGTTAGAGGAGCTTGTCGGTGGGTTTAAGGTTGACCTGTAAGCAGCTCCTGTCCTACTGGATGTCTTTAATTGTAAACAGCCCAAACCTCATCGCAAACCTCTTGTGCCAACAGCTTGAGGCTTTGCTGTGCAAAGGTGGGACAGCTCTGACCTCCCTGGAAAGACCACCTTTAACACCAGAGCAAGGAAAGGCATCGCACAGCCAGCACACTCCAAGCCAAAGGCAAACTCTTATTAGGCAATTAGAGTATGGAGAGAACAAATCAGTCTTCTGCATACATTTCCTTGTTCTTTCTGATCTCATGAACATCCTCAGTCTCCAAAGCAGTGGCTGATGGGAACTGGCTGTTCCCCACACTCTCAATGCACTCTACCTAGAGATTTGAGATTTGTCGCTTACCTTAAACAGTTTTCTTCCTCATCTTGGAGTTGTAGGCATTCCGTAGGACCTTCTCTTTAGGGTCACGCACATAGCAATAACTCAGTTGAGATCACAGTGGTTCTGACAGAACCCTGGCTCCTTCCTGTCTCTCTCTGCCTCATACCCTCTCTGGGTCTGTGGAGAAAGAGGCCTTCAAGAAGAGACTGTAAGTTGGTGGGAATCTCCAGGGGAGGGGGAGGAGCCAAAGCATGCACTGAGAAACTTCTCACTTCCCGGTCTTCACTGGGTCATTAGTCTTCCAAACCTGACATTCTGCTCTGATGGACACACTTCATGTTAGATAAGCTCAGAAAGCATACCCATGCTAGAGTCAGGTCAGAGACCCCCAGAGGGTGCCCCAAGAATGGAATAACTTCTGGATTATCCATAGTATACAAGTCTATGTAGCATTTGAGAGGGGCCCTGTATGGCCAAAGGATTAAAATTTTTGTTTGGATCAATTGTTGCTAAATTGCAGCAGAGAGATAGTGCAATACAGCTGTGCCTGCACCAAAATACCCTGGCTTTTGGCACCATTTAAAACCAAGAGTGAGTCCAATCTGTTCTCAGAAACTGTTCATTCTGAGTTCTCTTGGAAGTGTTCTCTCAAAGGATTCCTTCCATATTTATTGAAACAGCACATCCAGCATGATACAGGAAAGGAAAAGAGGTTTTATGAGGGAAGAATTTTCCCTTCTGTCCTCTAGTGACCCAGAACAGTATATACAATTGAATCCCACCTGTTGTTTGCAACATAAGCTAGGAATAAATTGTTGCTTCCAACAATATTCACTGCTTCCAGGGATGATAATTTTTCACAGCCTACACACGCATACATTAATCTGGGTCAGGGCAAAGCAGGGTCATGACTACTAAAGCTGGATGCTTAATTTGCGAGAGGAGCCCAAGGCCTAGTAAAATTGTTTACATTATAAACAAGCTGAGGGCAGTGTTAAATGATCTAAAACTGTAAGATTAACTATGGTTACAAGGTTAGGTAAGACTTCCATTTGTAACAGAAGGCATTCCTAGAAAAGCCATTTCCACAGGTGCCTCTTCTTAAAGAAGAAGCACATCACTGGGTGGTCACTGGCAGTGGGCTCCTTAGGGTGCAGTATGCTGGGGGAGCAGCACAAACTAGGATGACTTTGTTTTGGGTAATTCTCCAGAAAGGGTGGCACAGGCAGGACAGAACTGAAGAAGACAAGATGGCCATTCATGGGGTTAAAACTCTGGAGAGGAGCCCTCTCTCGGTTCCACGCTATCTCCTGGTTCCAGGTCATATTAGGGCTTTACCAGTCATGCTGGGGTGCTTGAAAGGGCTTTGTGGGAGAAAGCACAGGAGGTGCTTTGGCTCTAGTTAATGAGAGGAGTGAGACACAGCCATTGGCTGGGCTTTTGGGGGAGTTTCTATACAGCCACAGGCTTCCGTTAGCCCATGGTTTCTTGTGATTCTTGTTCTTTGATGATTTCTTGATCCCTTTCTGCAGGTATTCAAGGAGAAAATTGAGAGAAGCAATTAAAAATGTTAATATATAAGTTACTTTAGCAACTTGTTTCTGAGCAGTTACTCCCTTATTTCTTTTTGCTTATATATTTGATTTTTTAAATCAGTTTTGTGTTTTTTTTAATTTTATTTATTTGTATGAATGTACTGTCTGCATATAGGTTTGTGCACCCGTGTCGTGCAATGCCTTGGAGGTCAGAAGAGGGTGTCGGATTCCCCTGGAACTGGAGTTCTCCTGGAATTGGAGTTACAGACGGTTCTCAGCCGCCAAGTGGGTGCTGGGAATCGAACCCGGGTCCTCTGCAAGAGCAGTTGGCGCCCTTAACCACTAGGCCATCTCTCCAGCCCCTATATATTTGACTTTTGAGCAATAAATGAGTTAATTCAATTATGGCTTGTCCTTGGAGGTGACAGAGAATGCCGTGAGAGATGTGGCAGAAGGGGATAAAAGTTTTAGAAACATAAACATGACTAGTGTTTGTTTTGTTTTGGGACCCCCATTATAGAGAAAGCAGATAAGTGTCTATAAACAGCTCAAACAGATTCATGTGTTTGAACCTGAAAAAATATCAACACAAACATGAATACATTTTAAATGACCAAAGGAATTTATGTGAGTTATATTCAATTGCCAAAGTTCGTTAGGATGAAGACTGACCTTGGGGATTGACTCCTCTGGGGATGACAGGACCCAAAGATTGGCAATCAGGCAAGCATGGACTAATTTCTTGAGCTTGCATCCATAGTAACTGAAGAGCCATAACTAGGCACTCGGCCTAATGATTTCCTTCTGTGACAGGGACAGGCAATTCTGTACGGAATCAAATACTGTGAATAAAAACAAGATGAGTGAATCTGTGAAGGGGCTTTGAATAGAGATAAATACTGGTAACGAGAGATAGTCTGAGATTTGAGGCAGTGTGGCTTGAGACAATAGCAAGATGAGTTGAACTATATAGTGAGAGTCAGTAAACTGAAGGGCCGATAAGGGTCATGGAAAGCAGGAAGGTCTTTCTGTCCACTGGGTCGTAGTTGCTCTGGGGTTTTGAGACAGTGCTGTGCTCCCATATTGTCTCACCATAGAATGGGTCCTTTGCCTGATTTGTTGGCTCCATCTGAGAAAGCTGTTAATGAATTGGGAATTGGCTATATACTTAACAGAAGGAAAAATTTATATAGAATTTAAGTCAGTCAAAAGGTGAGAGAGCAGTATTGAGAATTCCAAAGGGAAGGCAAAGCTAATTGATATTGCCTAAAAACTGTTGAAGACAGTTTCTTTTTTGGAACAGACAATTGTAATCTATGAAGGAAAAATGAGTGGCAGTATTTTCAAGAGCTCCCTTGAGAGACTTGAAAGGAACATGTAGCTGCTTTTTTCTGGAGAAACTAGAAATGAATTTTTTTTGAGACAGGGTCTTCCTATAGCCCCAGCTGGCCTTGAACTCACAGAGATCTGCATGCCTCTGCTTCCGAGTGCTAGAATTAAAGGTGTGTGCCACCACACCATGTGAGCCTTATAATCTGCTGGGTCTCATATTAGGTACAGGGATTGACAAATGAAAGCACACTTGATTTTGAAGGGTCACACTTTGCTTTTAAATCATGAGTGCAGGTGGCTGGCATGCACGATCAAGCAGAATCAAGCCAACAGAAATATCTTCCTTTACCAGTGTCTAATTTGAGATCCTCCCTGACTACATGTGGGGGACCAGAGGCTTGAAAACTTAGACCTACAATCAATTAGCTTGTGTCTACAAATAGAAGCAGACAATCTGAAAAACTTGTTACTCTCCCATTATAAAGAGATCAAGTTGTAGGATACCAGAATTTATAAGTTAGGGAGTATCTTGGCTCCCTTGTGGGTTGAATGTTTAAATCTCCTTACATATTCCCCTTGATTCTGTTTTGAAATTTATAATTTTTTAGTCTGTATTATATTTCTCAATCTAGATAGGAGGCAAGCACGATAACATCCAGGGTGAATTCCCCTTTTAAAGAGGGATATCAGAGTGTCTGGATTAAAAAAAACCACATTATAGTTTACATAATTTTGGTTTAAGTATGCATAATTTAGAAAACACAGAACACAGAAAACAAGAACACCTAAAAGAATGTGGAGATATCAGAACACTCTCTTTATGTCATTATAACTGGAAAGTAGATCCGAAAGCAGAGGTGCTGTGCCAGGAATGGTGGCTCATGCGTTTAACCCCAGCACTTGGGAAGCAGAAGTTGGTGTACTTCTGTAAGATAAAGGCCAGTGTGGTCTACATAGTGAGTTCTAGGCCATCCAGGGCTACAAGGAGGCCCAGCCTCAGATAAAAGCAAAAGAGCTGAGAGGCTTATGACATGACGGGGCAGGAGCAAAGCAGACAAGTGTGGAGCGAGGAGGGCTCCAAGAGGAAAAGGATATTATGTCTTAGAGTAAAAACAGGCTTGGAGACACGCAGAAAGGACAGCCATTAAGACTCAGAGGAGCCCGTGCACCTCCCCAACTTCCACTGCTCCTGGAAGCCACTTCTCTCTACCAGTCTCCTCCATCCTTCTTGCCCTGGGGAGGAAGCAGCTTCATGGGAGGCAGGAGAATTTAGGCAAAAGAGGCGCATGAGACTCAGTAAGATGCAGATTTTTTTGAAGTTCCCACTTTTTCTTCTTGATAAGGCTGTATATCTTGTCTAATTTTGTTCCAAACAGTTCAGTGCTTCAGTCAAACCATTTCTAAGCAGTGGCTTTAACTGATCACCAAATTCCCCTAAGATTCTGAATCAAGTGTGTCATGGTTGGGTTACCAGGGACAATATTTAAAAATTCATAAATTTGCTTTGATGCTGCATTAGCTACAATTTCCTCTTAAGTGAAGTCACCCATTGCCACACATGCACAATGAAGTTCAGGATACAAAGAAATCCCCATGGCAGAAGCAGAAAGGTGGAAGTGAAAGCTCAGACCCTGTTCCTTGCAGATCAGGCTCGATAAAGAAGCAGATAAAGCAAAAGGTAAACAGAGAAGTAATGAGCACACCTGTGTGGCATACCAAGAAAGCCCCGTGCTCTGTGAATCATAGGATTTAGGACTTCTGTTTAACTAGGGATGTCCTGTCATTCCCTTTTCCTTGCGACTTCTCTGGCTGCTTAATCTGTGGCTCAAAACAGAGAATGGCCTTTTCTATTGAACTTTTATTTCATACAGAACATCTTAACTGATCTTAATCATCTTTACGTCCCCTCCCCATTAGTACCTTCCAGAGAGTCTCTTTCTTACGGGGGATACCATGGTGTGGCAGAGAAATGTCATGTTAGAGCTGAGCTCAAACAATGACAGCCTGAACCATCATTTAAAGCCAAGAGTGAGCTCCATCTGTTCTCAGCACTTGTTCATTCTGAGTTATCCTGGAACTATTCTCTCAATGAGCTTGCTCTGTATAAACTGAAACTGTGCACCCAGCATAATACAGGAAAGGGAAAGGGCAAGTTTATCTTATCAGGGAAGGACTTTCTCTTTCTGACCTCTACTGACCCAGAACAGCACACAAATCTACAAACAGATGTTTCAATCTAATCACACCTGCTGTTTGCATCATAAACTGATGTTTATGTTCCAATGGTACTGCTACATTCAGATATTTCCACAACATGCACACACCCATTTTTCTGGTTCAGGGCAAAGAAGGGTCATGAGGAATTAAAGCTATACATTTAAGTTACCAGAGGAGCCAAGACTTAGTAAGACTGTTCACATTATAAAGAAGTTCAGGCAGTATTAAATGATCTCAAAACGTAAGATTAACTTTGGTTACAAGGTAAGATTCCCATTTGTAACAGAAGGCATTCCTAAAAAAGTGATTCTCACACTTAATAAAACAGATTAGTTGTTACTAAAGCCCATCCAGGCAGTAGTCACAGTGGATAACACAAACCAAGAACCCAAAGATGAAGACAGGATTGCTCCCTTGCAGAGGAGTCGGGTACTGTGTGGGACCACTTATTTACAAGTGTTCCTTGGGCACATTAACTCTGTGAAGCTGTGGGGATTCTGGAAACTCTATGTGGGAGGTGAATGACCAGCACACTTGCTGTTGGGTCTGGTGACAACTGATTGGATCCAAATCGCCCGGTCTCCTCATAGCCTGTGTAGATTTATCCTTATGAGTCTTATAATTTGCTGGGTTTATATTGGGTACAGGGTTTGACAAATGACAGAACACTTGATTTTGAAGGGTCACACTCTGATATAAGATTAGGAGTACAGGTGATTGGCACGCATGATCAAGGAGAATAAAGCCGTCAGAAATATCTTCCTTTACCAGTGTCTAACTTGAGATCCTCCCTGACTATACTTGGGGCACAAGATGCTTGAAAGCTCATACCTACAATCAGCTTGTGTCTCTAACTGGACCAGGATTCCACTCTTCTACCCCTTGTCTCTGTGTTGGAACCTGGGCAGGTAGGCACATAGGTGAGACCCAACAGGTTGAAGGTGATGAGGAGGGAACTTTCACATACTCAAGGGAAATGCGAATCCGGGGGACCATTCATCAGACAGTCATGAGGATCAAGACAAGCTGGCCAGGGCTGAGCACAGTAAAGAATCCTGAGAAGGACACAGGCCCTGCACCAGGAGTGACCATCTGGGCCAGGATCCTTCTACATACAAGTAGAACAGAGTTTGGGAATGAAAATTCTGAGACATGTCAGAGACACTGTCAAAGTGATGACCTCTCAGGGTCATACAAGGGTTAGGAAGAAACACAAGGACCGTGGGCCAAGCCTTACCACTGTTCAGAGCTTGCTCTGCACTGGAGCCCACGTCCCTATCTTCTATGCAACTAGAACCCTAGGTTCAGCAGCTGCACCAGAGGAGTGGTGTCTCGCTGCCTTCAGTTTAAATGTAGTTCTGGGTAGAACAACATTGGTTAATGGTGGCTACATAAGGGCTGGTCCCTGTCTAGGGTCTGCAGAGGGAAAGAGGGCTTGCACCCTGGTTTGAGAAATTGGAAAAAAGTTTTAGTACACAGAGCTCTAGAATGAGGGCCAGCTTTAATACACAGGGCTCCAGAACAAGAGCCATAACCATGAGAATATAAAAGGTGGTATTTTCTGGCATGGCACATTAAATCTGTCACCTCTCTCTGAGATATTTTCTAACATGACACAGTAGATTCCTAACTTGGCACAGTAGGTCTCTCACCTATCTCTCTAGTAATAAGCTATTTCATTTTCTCTTCTTTAGATTACAGTTTCCTGTTGGGGTGTTTAAACACAGTTAGCTCAGATAAATGAAGTTTGTTTTGTTGTTAAGGTCAGTTGGGGTTCTGGTCCTTGCACCTGGCTCTCTCCAGCAGTTCCATCTATGTGAGGACAAAATCAGGCCTTGCTTGGCCATGCCTTCCCTTTGAAGCATGAGGGGTTTCTCCTTTATATGTACTTTCCTCCTTTGACTGGACACTGGCAGGATAAAGTCCTTTTAAGTGAATCTCCAAGACTTCCCTGGGGCGGGGGCCAAAATATTGTCCCTTCAAATCCCTCTTGCCAAATCATATTGGAGCTTTAAGTGTGGTTGCTAAACCTCCAAGAGGATTGTTTGAATTAATTTGGTACTTTAATTACCATACAACTCCTAAGTAAAGCTTGAACATTGACTTAAGCACTGTTAATAAATTCTGAATTGCTGTGGCAAAAATATTCTGACCAATAATAAAAGCTCATGGTACTAGCCTGGAAGTGGCTGCAGCACAGGCTAGGAAAGGATGCTACTTACTGGCTTGTGTTGCTGGCTCATATTCAGCATATTGTATATAATATAGAAATATCTGGCCAAGAATGGCATTGCCCACAATGGGCATAGGCCAGTCCAATGAAGGCAATTATTGAGGTTTCTCAGCTCAGGTGTATCAAGTTGACATTAAACCTATTCAGTAAGTCTTCTACAATTTGTTCTTTAAGGTCTCTGAAGGTCATTTAGGTACTCAAAGTACAATGATTTAAACCATGCAAGGCAAAAGGTTCTAACATAGCCCATGAAACAAACCCAAGATAATAAAGAGGTTAAAACCAGTACCTTCTCAAATGAAGGCCATGTCACTTGTCCCCAGATTTTGAATTATAGCTTTGAAAAGGAAAAGGAAGGGGTGGGGCATTGTCACATACCAACAGCATGCAGATAATACTTAGGGCTCACCCAAATTGGTTACATTTGGACTGTCCAGTGGTCACGAGAAATAAAACCTAATTTCTCTTAAAGATATTAAAAGTAACATGTGCAAAGTATAACAGATGTATAAAACAATTTTAGTATGTATGGGTAACTCTATATATGTCTGTTTCACTTGAGGCTGTAACTAGGTATATAGTACCTGGTAGGTGGAACACACTTTCTTGTATATAATTACATTATAAAATTCTTAAAAGTGAACAGTACTTCATGCATACTCATAAATAAGGTTCTAATAGATAAATTTGGTGACACTTTGTAAAGGTTGTGCTAAGCAGAGGCACATGCATTGTAAAATCATACAGACAGATCTTAATATGCTGTTAAACAATGTCATACACATACATTTATCCACACATTCTTTTAAGAGATTTTTATCCTAGCGGTTATCTTGAACCATCATATGCATTGGAAAAAAACACCTTTAGAGATCTCCTGAGCCCAGCAGAAGGAAGAGCAGGAGACAGGTAGGAACTGGGTGCCCCAGCAGAGCTGATTGTTGATCCCTTGGTCCACCTGTCTTTGGCTTGATTGGAGTTTGTGGCTGTGGGGTCCGAGTTATCCTCCCAGCTGGGATTAAAGGTGCGGTCTTGGCTTGATTGGATTTTGTGGCTGTGGGGGCAGAGTTATCCTCCCAGTTGGTATTAAAGGTGGGTTTGTGTGACTCTTGAGATCTGAGATCTCCTGAGCCCAGCGGAAGGTACAGGGGCGCGGGCTGAGCCCCCCCCCAACTGGGATCATGAAGAGGCATCTGAAGGAGGCAAGCAAAGCAAGCCTTCAACACAGTGAAGAGGCATTTAGGACTCACATTGGAATACAGGCAAGGAGAAGCCCATATGCCAGGATCACAAAGAAGAGACAACACTGGAAAGGGGCAGGATACTCCTGTGCCAAGCTTTACCAACCCCATGGAAGACTCCTGCAGTGGGATCCCTCTGGGGATGCCCCAGGACACAGACATCAGAAACACAATTGGGAGCATATTTAAAGAACTACAAGATCATAAAGAACAAAGAACTAAGAAAAGAGAATGAGGAACTCAAGAAGGACCTAGAGAGAGAGAGAATGACAAGCTCTGGAAGGAAGTAGAAACACTGAAAAGATCCCATGCTGAAAAAGAAAAAGAAACCAACCAGCGAACCAAAGATCTAGAAGAAGAGATCAAGAAGCTCCAAAAGTATAAATACTAAAGAAATCAGAAAAGGAAATGAAAAAGGAAATCAAGCACTCATCCATTCAAGAGGAAAGGAATGGAAAAAGCCTCAGAAGCAGAATGGAAGAAGCAGAACAAAGAATATCAGACCTGGAAAATAACACAGAACAACTAAAAACCTCAAGGAAAGATTATGAAAAATTTAAAAATACACAAAAATGGAACAACCAGGAGCTGTGGGACACTATGAAAAGATCAAACCTCCACATCATAGGAATAGAGGAAGGAGAAGAATCCCAAGAGAAAGGTATTGATCAGATCTTCAACAGAATAATAGATGAAAACTTCCCCAAACTAAAAAGGACAACCAATACCAATACAAGAAGGACATATAACTCCACAGACAAGATCATAAAAAAAATTCACACGCCAACATCATATTTAAAAAGAAGGGAATGAGAAGAAAGAGGAAGACTAGCCCTAGATGCCGCAAACAAAGACAAATCCTTAAAGCCACAAGATAAAACGAGTGACCTATAAGGAAACCTATCAGAATTACAACGGAATTCTCAAGTGGGGCAACTATGAACGCAAGAAGAACGTGGAGCAAAGCTTTCACAGTGTTAAAGGACAATGATGCCAACCCAGGTTACTATATACCCAGCAAAAAATGTCAATTATAGTTGGAGAGAGAAAAACTTACCTTCCATACATAAAGAACATGAAGAATAAATGTCTCAGAAGAGATCAACCCTTCAAGAATACTTGAAGCATTGAAAGAAGATAGGAGCAACCAACCCCAGGCTAGATGAGAAATCAATAAAAGCATACTCCAGCAGAAGAGGAAACCTAAACCAAAACTGCAAATGGATCATAAAAGCAAAAGGAGCAACACAAACCTATCCCTCAATAACCTTAAATATTAATGGACCTAAATTCCCCAACAAAAGAACGAGACTGGGAACTGGGTTTGAGGAAACAGGAATCTCTCGATAATGCGGTAGTCTACCAGACACCCAATCTTACCTTCAAGGACAGGCCCCACCTTAAAGTGAAAAGATAGAAAAAAAAAAACATTCCAAGCAAATGGTACCACAAGAAAGCAGGTGTTGGCCGAGTTTAATATCGGATAAAATAGACTTCAGAGTAAAAAATCAGAAGAGAAAAAAGCAAGAGGCCATGCCTTAATTCACTCAAGGGACTAACCACACCCAGAGACAGATTTCACAATTATGAGAGAGATATGCCCTAAACTTTGGTGCACCAACCTTTATAAGGACAATTCTCCAGGAACCACAAGTCACAGACTAACACCAGTAAACTTATAGTAGGGGACTTCAATCCCCACTGATCCCTTTGGATAGGTCAACAGGACAAAAAAATAGACACTGAACTGAACGATTATGATAAGCCAAATGGACCTCATAGACTCTACCGAACATTCCAGCCGAATACCAGAGAAATACACTTCCTACTCAGCACCCCCCGACGTAACATTCTCCATTCTCCAAAATCGACCACATAGACAGGAAGAAACAGGAAGAAACCCTCTACAAATCCAAAAATTGAATAATTTCATGCATTCTGGCAGACCACAGTGCAAATAAGCTCAACATCAACACCAGGAGAAGCCCTACTGCCTACAAAAAAACATGGAGAACGAAACAACAGACTCGTGAATAATGAATGGGTCATGAAGAGATAAAGAAAGTAAATAAAAACATTCCTGGAACGTGAATACAATTACAAGTACAACACAACAAAACCTATGGGATACAACCTTAAAAGGCATACTAAGAGTCGGAAGTTTATTGCCCTCTGCGTCCTACATAGTAAAAAAGAAAGAGTAACAAGTAGAATGATCTAACGCTACGCTAAATCACTTGAGAGGTCAACAACAGATGAACCCTAACAACACAGAAGTAAGAAATAACAAAAATCAGAGCAAAATCGAATATTAATAGAACAAAACAATAACAAAAAAATCAATAGAAGCCAAAAGTTTGGTTCTTTGCGGCAATAATAACAAGATAGACAGACCTCTAAAGGCCCCAGTTTTAACGAAGAAAGAAGGACAACTCCAATCAATCAATCCATGATGCAAAAGGGATATATCACAACTGACAAGGAAAGATCAGAAAATCATGATGGGAATATTCAAGAAAATATTCTTACTACAATTTGAAAACCTAGAAGAAATGGATGAATATCTAAATCCGGGAATCACAAAGCTCAGGTCAAGAAGAGACCATCAAGCTTAAACAGAACCCATAATATTGAGTAAATTTGAAGATTAATAAAAAAGTGAAAAAACTTTCCAACTAAAAAAGTGCCATGCCCAGCATGGATTTTGCAGCGGGAAGCGATTCTATAACACTTTCAAAAAACCTACAACCATTTACTTGAACTGTTTAGAAGGATACAATCGAGGGAATTCTCCCAAATATTTTTCCTTCTATGAAGCCAGCTCAACGCTATTAACCCCCAACCAGGCAAAGAATCCAACTAAAAGGAGAATTATAGACCCATCCCTAGATATGACCATCTCCTAATAAAAAATGCCAAAATTCTAAACAGGATAACTGGCAAAGTCGCTACAGACCCACATCAAAGAAATCATCCATCATACCAAGTTGGATGGCATCCATGAGTAGGCAGTGATGGGTGTCAACATAACGAAAATCGAATATAACAATAAATGGGAATTGAAGACAAAACCAACACCAATCATCTCAATTATGCTAAAAGAAAGCCTTTGACAAATCCAGCATCCCTTCATGCTTAAAGTCCGAGAGGAAATTGATTGAGGATCATTTCCCTCAATGTAATCGAAGCCATTTACAGGAAACTCCCAGCCATATCATCCCTAAATTGGGGAAATGACAAAACATTCCCTTTAAAGTAGGAACTCGTGCAAGGCTGCCCCCTGTCAACAACTCCTCTCTTCAATGATTGCCTTGAACACATCTTGCTAGAGCATAAGGCAAGAAAAGGGATATTAAGGAGGTGCTAATTGGAAAAGAGGAAGTCAAAACTATCCCTATTCCTGATAAGATGTTAGTTTACTTAAGGATGCTAAAACTCCCACCAAGACAAACTCTAAGAACGATAAAACAAATACGCTTTCAGCTAAAGTGGCAGAACAAAATCAACTCTAAAAATATGGAAAAAAAAACCTCGACACCAACAAGCAACTGGAGAGAAAGAATTCAAAGAGACATTCCCACTCACAATAGCCTCAAAAACAATAAAAACTAGACACAAAAAAAAAAAAAAAAAAGAACAAAAATACAAACGCACAACAAAAAATTTTTTAAAACCATTTAAAGAAAAGAAATTGAAGAGATATCAGAAGATGAAAAGACCGACATCCCATGCTCATGGATTGGAAATTAACATTAGTAAAAATGTCCATTTTACTGAAACTCTTGTATAGATTTAACCCAATCGAATGCCCAATCAAAATCCCCCAAAGTTTCTTTCCAGCTGGAAACAACGTCTTAAATTTCATTTGGGATAAACAAAAGACCCCCGAAGTAGCCAAAAACCACAACCCTGTGTGAAAAGAGCAAGACAGGGAGGGATCTTCTATACACAGACTTCAAATGATACTAACAGGGACAAGGGGCTATAGTCATAAAAAAATTCGTGTACTGGCACACAAAACAGAACTGTTGATCAAATGGAACAAAATTGAAGATCCAAATCCTGAGCAAATACAATTTCATCCATCTATATATTTGACAAGGAGGGCCAGAAGGCCACAATGGAAGAAAAGACGCGACATCTTCAGCAAGTGGTGGTTGGCAAACCTGGAATCACCACTTGTAGAAGAATGAAAGTTAAAACCCCTACCGGTCCGCCCTGTAAAAAGTCAACTCCAGATGTGACTCAAAGACCCCAATGTGAAGCCCGCAAACTCTGAAGGTAGAAAAAGGTTGCAGCAGAGATACAAACATAAGGCATAGGAAAAGGACTTCCTAAATCAGACAGCTGCTGAACAAGAATTAAGGTGACAATTGACAAATGGGGACCCTCAATAAACTCAAAAGCTTCTGACAATACAAAGAAACATCAAGGATGAAGAAAATCCCACAGAGTGGGAGGAAACCTTCACGAAGATACATCTGACAAAGAATTGGATTTCCAATAATATAAACTACTCAAAAAACAAAGAAAAAAAAAACAAATGACCCACTCAATAATGGAGCAAAAACATGAACAGAGACTTCACAAGTGAGGAATTAGAGATGCTAGAAACACCTTAAGAAGGGTTCAACATCACTAATCATTAAGGAAATGCAATCAAACACACTTTAAGATATCATCTTACGCCAATAAAGACTGCTAGGATCAAGAAAACAAAGGATACCAAGTGCTGGGAGAGGTTTGTGGGAAGGGAAACATCATCCACTGCTGGATTGGAATTTAAACTCGTGACAGCAACTATGAAAGGGGCAAGTGGTGGAGAACCCTTGGAAGACTTGGAATGGAACTTGCCAACCAACCCAGCCATACCAATCTTCTGGGCATGTACTACCCTCAAGACTTACCCCATCACAGAGATACATGCACGGCCATGTTTATTTCAGCTCTCTTCACAATAGCAAGGAGCTGGAACCAACCCAAATGCCCCTCAACTGACAAGTGGATAGAGAAAATGTGGTACATCTACACAATGGAGTTCTATGCAGCAGTAAAGAAAGATGACATCATGAGCTTTGCAGGAAAATGGCTGGAGCTAGAGGACATCATGCTGAGTGAAGTAACACAGTCCCAGAAAAATAAACAATGAATGGTTTCCCTCATCTGTGGATGCTAGTGCCAATTACCTAGTTGTATTTCCTGTGCATGGCCCCTTGAGCTTTTGTCCAAAGCAGTTGGGAGTGACGCATATTGGAAACAACAACAACAACAGAAAGGACTGCATCAAAGAACTGACTGAAACAGTGAACTTCTGCTCAGAACAGTCAACTTCCACATGGAGAATATTGAGAAAGAGTGAGAAAGAGATGAAAAGCATGTTTAGCAGAATGTATGAGTTCTGGTGGGGTGGGGGCCTGGGGGGGACATGGGTCTAGATTTGATTAAAAAATATATATAAATAAATTAAAAATAATTTGGACAGATAAGAAATAAAACCTTCAGATAAACAGTATAGAAACCTAGGAACCCAGGTTCAAATCAGGCCTTTGAAAAAAATTTAAGAGGCATGCCAAAAGTAAACTTAATTTAATTTTTTGTTTGTGCACAACATATAGTAAAACAAGTTTGAAGTGGCCAGTTTGTTTTGGCAAAAAACACAGAACATGGACACATGACAGTTACAAAGACACATTGAAGAACAGTTATAACACACAGACAGCTTTGGACAGACACATGACCTAACTGTATCCATTAACTCTGGACAGTGGGAAAATCCCCTTTTATCTAAAGTTGTCCTTCATTGTCCAGGGCTGTGGACAATTATCACATTTACAAAGAATCTCTTAGAGTTTAAGACATTTGCTTAGGTGGAAATAGACTGTATGCCCATACTGTGCTTTGCAGCACAGGCTGTTCTTGTACACCTGCGAAGGATGGTGGACTGGGTAGGCAGGAAAATCTGGTGGCATGTGCATATTACCTGCTAATTTAATGAGAATAAATTTAGTTAATGGAAAAATCAAAAGATCCCAGCCAAGTGAAAGGTTACTGCCTGAGGGAAAAGCTGGATGTTAGTGAGACAGGGTGTGGTCGGCAGACCTTCTTAATCTCAGATATAGAGGCTTCTCAAAAGATCCCAGCCAGGTCAAAGTTTACTGTCTGAGGCAAAAGCTGGATGCAGGTTGGGCAGGGCATGGTCAACACACTTTCTTATTCTCAGACACAGAGACTTGTATCCTGAAGCAGACAAAAAATGGATTTTTTAAATAAAATGGGGTTTATAAAGAAAAACGCAACGAAATGGAAAAAATGCCAAAATGTGAAATAATCCCTTAAAATTAGGCAAAAGTCTTGTTAACAGAATATAAAAAACCCAAAACAAAACACTGTTAAAAAGCCAAATGATGTAAAAATCTCAAACAAAAGCCTGTAAAAATTAACTATCCATACAAAAGTAAAAAATCAAAATTGTATTTTGAAATGGATGAAAAACCAATAAAATCAAAACTTGGTTACTCTGTATAAAAATGTATTAATGCAATTCCAATTGACTTTGTATAATCCAATATAAAACCCCAAAACCAAAATTCTGAAAGGATCAGAATATGCCATTAAATAAATTGCAAGAGAATTAGAATATAGAAATATAGCATTAGTTATTACAAGGTCTGATGTGAATTTAGGCTTTTTGCCATGCCGGTGTAATAGAGGGTGTGGTTTAGCATAGCCGTGGAAATGGGGGCATGCGCAGACAACCCCTCAAGATGGTGGCTGAGGGGTGGGCGTGGATTAGCATGCATGGTTGGCATAGAAACAGTCTGCAGCATGTCTGTTTGAATGTGGGGCGCCAGTGTTGGAAAGCGGGGAAGAACCACATGGTGGGGCAGCTGTGTGGCGGACTGGGGAGAGGAGATAGCTGTAGGAAGTAAAGTTCTTTAGCCTCAGAAGGGGAACCACGTGGAGGAAATGAGTTCTCTAATGGGAGGCTAAAAATGAAGTTAGAGAATCAGAAATCTGTAGGACGGAGGTAAAGTTTAGCCTCAAAGATGACTAGGGTGCATCCACCCTAGTGTCAGGGGTGCTGTTCAGAGACTCCAGGTCTGGAGTGTCTCTGAGACGGGGCCTACAGGCCTGTGAAGTCAGCATCCTGAAAATCATATCACAGGGGAGGCCAAAATTTGGGTCCAGATTCTGTCCCCAGCATCCGGCGGAT
Source organism: Rhizomys pruinosus (assembly GCA_009823505.1). Classification (NCBI taxonomy): domain Eukaryota; kingdom Metazoa; phylum Chordata; class Mammalia; order Rodentia; family Spalacidae; genus Rhizomys; species Rhizomys pruinosus. The sequence continues at coordinate 135,508 of VZQC01007150.1, read as the reverse complement.
AGCAATCTGGATGGAAAAAAATTGGGGGAACCCTGAGTTTGCCAGCACTCAGAGGTCCAAAACAGGAAAGCAGAATGGAGGCTAAAATGAAGGAAGAATCGGAGGGAAGACAAAGTCAGAGAGAAGGAGGGAGAGGGAGAAGGAGGGAAGCGGGTGAGTGTAGGAGTGCAGAGAGCTGTACCGCCTGCACCTGCGCAGGGGAACATAGTTTGAGGCAGTCTGCAAGCCTGTGGATTCAAAATGGTGTTGGTGGGAGCACAAGCATGGCAGGATCAGGAACCCAGTTTGAAGCAGTCTGCAAGCCTCAGTGGGTCAAAAACAACGAAGGGCTAATGCTAAGAGGAGGAAGTACAAGGGACAGAAAGGGGGGGGGGAGGAGGGAAGAGAAGGAGAGAGGGAAGGAGGGGAGCAGAGGAGCAGAGTGGTACCTCATCACGAAATGTGGCAGCTGGTTGTCCAGAGAAATACACTGCAGCAAGTCCATCCCAGGGGTTCCATAAAAAACTTAGGAGGTCCTTTTCAGGGTAAGAACTGGTGAACGCTCTGCTGGATCAAAACCTGGCAAGTGAGTGCTCTGCCTGATAAAAATCATCAAGCCCTGACCAGGTCCACGGCACCATAATATTAAGTATAAAAAAGCACGAAACCCCAATAAAAGGCACATGAGGCTTAGGTCACTCTAGGAACATGCTTTACTTCCATGTGGGACTGCCAGCATGAGCCGCCTGCACACACATGGTGGGACCAGACAGCACGGCAGGCAAGAAGGCCTTGTGACGTCAGAAGAAGAGGAAGGAGTGACCCAGCACATGATTCCTGAGAAATCTGTCTTTTTTTTTTTTTAATTTTTTTTTTAATTTTTATTTATTTCTGTTTGTGTATGAATGTACTGTCTGCATGCAAGTTTGCGCACCCGTGTCGTGCAATGCCGCGGAGGTCAGAAGAGGGTCTCGGATTCCCCTGGAACTGGAGTTCTCCTGGAATTGGAGTTTCAGACAGCTCTCGGCCGCCATGTGGGTGCTGGGGATCGAACCCGGGTCCTCTGTAAGAGCGGTCAGGCTGTCTTTAGTCAAGATGTGACGATCAGTAGTGGAGCAATTTCTAAGGGGGCAGTCCTAGATCCTTTGACGGGTCTAAGTTTGTGCAACCATGTCGTGCAATGCCGCGGAGGTCAGAAGAGGGTGTCGGATTCTCCTGGAACTGGAGTTCTCCTGGAATTGGAGTGTCAGACGGTTCTCGGCCGCCATGTGGGTGCTGGAGATTGAACCTGGGTCCTCTGCAAGAGCAGTCGGCGCTCTTAACCGCTAGGCCATCTCTCCAGCCCCTGGATCTATGTTTTCTACAAGGCCAAATCATAGCATGGCTTGTTCTAAATGAATCTTAATCACATTACCAGTAGTAGCTCAGAAGGGGAAGTCCTCTATCCACCCAAAGACATAGGCCATTATCATCAGTAGATATTTGGTTTTCTGCCTTAGATATTTCTGGGAATTCCACTTGAATACTTTGAAAGGGCCTCAGTCTGGGAGGCCTCTTGTCTGCTTGGATAGTTTCATCATCCTTTTTGCCTTTTGGTGAGGCACACACTGACACACCTCTTTAGTAATAGTATAGGTCCCAAGCAATTAGAGCTTTTGTATCACATCCAGCCTGAGGTCCCCAGTGGCTCCTCAACTACAAGGAGATTGATAGAGTACAATCTCTGGAGATTCTGTGGCCTCTGTAATCAAGAGGACAGGTGACTTATCAGGGAGGTCCCACTGTCCTATGGATCCTGGCTGATCTTTTGTTCTTGTATCCTCATTGGCGTAGGGCTTCCAATCTCTCTTTGTTGAACACTCAGGAGATTGCTTCATCAGTCCTATCATTCTAACTTCTGTATAACTTTTAGATAAAGCTTAGACAAAACCCAAATAGTTTAAAAGAACTCTTGGTTTTGTTATGACTCACTTTCCCCAGGGGGTTAAAGTTTAAGAAAGTTAGCAAAAAAAAAAAAAATTATCTTGATTATACATATATTGTTCTTTGAAACCAGTTCTTGTAAATATTACCATTAGCAGATCCATATAACCTGGGGGGTTTTAATGACCTTTAGTCATCAAACTATATCAACCTTAAATCCATCTTCCACAAATCTTGCATAAATTACCTAAACCTTCTGTGACTTGCTTGGATTTATAAAATCCACCTTTATCTAAAATATTCTTCTTTTTTATTATTTTAATTTTATTTCTTTTTGTATGTGTATGAATGTACTGTCTGCATGTAGGTTTATGCACCCATGTCTTGCAATGCCGAGGAGGTCAGAAGAGGGTCTCAGATTCCCCTGGAACTGGAGTTCTCCTGGAATTGGAGTTACAGACGGATCTTAGCTGCCATGTGGGTGCTGAGGATCAAACCCGGGTCCTCTGCAAGAGCAGTCAGTGCTCTTAACCACTAGGCTATCTCTCCGGCCCCCTAAAATATTCTTCTTAACCCCTTTCACCAAAAATATAACTTCATTTCTTCATCAAACTAGATTTATTTTTCCAAACAAGAGTTGAATCTAAATTACATGTGTGGCACATTATCAATGACCTTGAAGAGGGGGTTACTCCCTGAAAACAAGGAATGGCAGAAAAGGAAGCATACGCAGAGGCAAAGATCTCCATAAATTAGACCTATAATTGCAGCTCTAGAAGACAGAAGACTGCCGCCGTGGTGGGGCATGCCTTTAATCCCAGCACTTGGGAGGCAGAGGCAGGCAGATCTCTGTGAGTTCAAAGCCAGCCTGGTCTACATAGTAAGTTCCAGGACAGCCTGAGCTACAGGGAGACACTGTCGCAAAAAGATAAAAAAAAAAAAAAAAGGACAGAAGACATGTGTTTCCCTTGTTCTTGCCAGGACAGAGAGGAGCATGCAGCTCAAGGTCCACAAGAAAAGTCATTTCTTTTCCCTCTGGATCAATCCTCAAGTCTTCTGTAACTTTCTCATTATGTCAGGCCAGCCGTAGCTACAAAGTGTGATTTTAGCATTGCTGTCTCTCTCCTAAATGCCATGGTGGTCCTTCTTACTGTCCCTCTGAGGAAAGATTACTTAATGCTGGCACCATCTCAGGCCAGGTAGAAAATTGGGGCCCGAGGAACTGAGCTGATTAATCAGTCGTCCCACATGGATCTTCTATCAGAGGCATCAGTTCCCTTTCGTTCAAGGGTTATCTCCCCACTTCTGGACTTGTGGTCCAGAGGGACCTTATTTTTATGGGTCTCAGATCTCTGTGGTCTCAGATCTTTTATCCTTCCACTGGGTTTGGGAGTTGTCTCCCTACACTCTCAACATGCACCCTATTGGGCTAGCTGCCACAGACTGACCCAGTCGGGGTCCCTAGACCACGGGGAATCAGGGTCTTGGTATACAGGAGGGCACAGGTTCGGCAATGACAAACAGATACGACACCAAAGTGGTTTTGAATCTGCTGCGTTTTACTAAGAGCAAGCTACTGATTATATAGTACAGAACAGGAAAAACAGGTCAGGATTGGCACGTCTCCAGGAACAATAAGCCCATTACTAAGGAATTCACACCTGGGTTGACACATCTCCAAGGACAACAAGCCAATTAAATTTACACATCAATCAGAAGCACTTATACATGGTATATTGCTCACGTCCGGGGAGCCCCAGTCTGGGTCCCTTTGAAGTTTCAATTTGGTTTCTTCCCATCCTCCCAAGGACATTTGTTATCTTTAGGCTGCAATTCGAGCCATGGCCTGGGAGACCCTTTTTGGTTGGTTTTGTTTTTTCTTCACTATATATTTTCCTAAAGAAGGAGCCCACCATCTACCTCTAATTAAGTAATGTTTTCTACCATGTATGACTGTAACTGGAATTCCTATTTTACTAATTTTGTCAGGTGAAGCCCCTTGTTTAAGGGACTGAACTTCTACTCTTTCATGGTTAATAACTGCCCCTTGTTCTGGAACTGAAGTCGTGCTGTACTCAGGAAAAGAATCAATACCAAGAAAGACAATATGTAAAGCCCAACACCCAGGAAGCACAACATCTTTGGAGTGCATCATGATCTTGGAGGCCAAGACCGAGCACTCTGCCAGAGACCTCCAGGGAGCTTAGCCCCGGAGGGCACATATCCCCCGTCTGCTATTATGACTTTCGTCATTGCTCACACAGAGGACCCTGGAGTTGGTGTGGCAGTAAATTTCTGAGATAAGCAAGGTGCACTCACAAACTCCCGGGGTAAGCAAGCTGGCCTGTAAATATCTGAGGTAAGTAAGCTGGCTCCTAAACTCCTGAGATAAGTAAGCTGGCTCGTAAAATCCTGAGATAAGCAAGTTAGTAATTTTCTGTGAGCATGTATGTCTCCAGGCAGCTAGCAGGGGACTGACTGTCCGAGGCAGACTCCTCACTCCTCCCCTTCTCCATCCTCTCTGCAGGCACCTGATCCTCTGCACTGCAAGTTTCTCCAGGGCCTTTTCTCTCCCATTTTTCAGAATAAGCTCATGAGGCGTGTCTCCTCCATATTTTCATTCTTTAAAAATCTCCAACTCCCAAGGCAGTACTTAATAGTCCAATTTTCCTTACCTTGGTTGCCCCTGGATTTACCTGCTTGCTGTGGTGCTTGCTTTGAGCACTTACCTCTGAGTTGCTGATTTACTTCTGATTTGGGATTTCCATTAGTTCCACATCCAGGGCCTCCACAACAAGGCAACTGGGTGCACCTCACAGGGTCAGAATCAGTCCCCAAAAACCTTGGGTCATGGCGAGAGAACCCCCGTGTTGGCGGCCAGACTGTACAAAATGGGTTTGGGAGGTTTCAAGAAAATGATCACACAATCGAAAGTACTTTAGAAACTGAAAAAGTTTTCCTTTTGCTGAAGGGTGTGTTTTCATGTCAAATCAGGCCGCAAGCCCCTCCGCCCTGGTGCCTCTGGGTTTTATTCCTAATGAAAAAGGGTTCCTGTGCCCCAGTCTGGGTGGTCAGAGCTCAGTCCCACATACTTCTCAGTTGGCTAACAAAGTGCTGGATTTGATAAGCAGAGTGCAACTTTGAGCACATATTTTGATATTAGAAAAACAATGACTGGGGAGGGATTTTTGCCAGATGGTCTCTTTACAAATTTCTTTAAAGATGGAACTGCCTCTGTCTCATATGACTCTTTAATAGAAAAGACAGTGCATTTCACTTACATTTCCCATGAAGGGGAAGGAAGCGTATGAATTTGATTAAGTCAACTTGTAGTGCCTGGTCTCTGACACCTGCCATAAGTCGATCATGGGAAGGCTTTCATGTAAGTAATGTGAAGATTGACCCAGAAATGAGATTTCTCATTGACTTTTCTACTGACACAGTAATAGGGGTACTGAGATGCCATTTGTCCACTGTGAACATTTCCATCAGGCCAGCAAGATGTCTCAGGAAATAAAAGCACTTGCTGTGCAAGCCTGACGACCTGAGTTCTATCCCCAGAACCCAGGGTGGAAGGAGAGAACTGACTCCTGAAAGTTGTCTTCTTTCTTCTATATGTACACTGTGGAATGTGCTTGTGCCCGTATACATACAGAAATCATACATCCTTTACAACCCTTCCTGGGCCCATTGAGATGACTGTGTGGTGGAATGCATAGTGCTTGTCAAAGGAGTTTGGGCCCAGCACACACATTAGGTGGCTTACAACTGTCTGTAACACCAACTTCAGGGAAATGTCACACCTCTGGCCTCTCCAGGTACCTTCACCCCCCCACACACACACAAATTAAAAATAGCAAAAATAAATCTTTCTTAAAAACTGGCCTTTCCTGGATGGTAGTATTTCTCCTACCCCTTGTATATTGAAGTGTACTTGACATATAAGAAGTTACATATATTTAAAATTAAAATTTGGTAAATTTGATGTGAGTACTAGAGTATAATAATATATGTGATATCTGTCCTCAATTCTTGCCACAGGACTTCAAATCCCTTGGAAATTCCCTCCTGACATGATGATTGCCTTTGCTGTGCTAATATATGGTCAGGGACAGCTGATTCAGGAGAGTGGAAGATGTGCCTTTGGTTACATGGCTGCCACTTTGGGTTAAACTGATCTAGAGTAGGGAGATGCTGGGCACTGGGTGCAGTCCTGTGGCCAGTACCATAATCTATGTCACCTGCACACTGAAACACCAGTAAAAACTATGGACACTAAACCTCGGGGAGCTTCCTGGGTGGCAGTGACTGCAAAGCTGGGGGAATGATGTACTGTAACCCCACCAGGAAAGGGTGGGAAGTTCTGACGGGGTTCCCTCAATGTTACCTGCCTTTATGCTTTATGGTAAAGCTTAAGATGCAGGTATAGTGCTTTCCTTAGTGTTGAGTCAGTTCTAGTGAATTATTGAACCTGAAGGGACAGGGGAAACTGGGGCTACAGTTGTGGAAGGCAAAGATTTACACCAGCATAGCAGAAGCAAAGGATTTGTTCTTGTCAAGGGTTAGGATTTATATGGCAGTTGAGCCAACATGGATTGTGGAGAGGGAGGTTGTGCAGAGCTGGCATTTGGGTGGAAGGTTGGATAATGGTGGCAGATATGTTTTTTCAAGTTAGTCAAAGTTTACTGAGTTCTGAAAATCAGGACAACAGTTTTCATCATTCCGGGATGTAGTTGTCTTTGTTCCTGGTTTGGCAATTACAAATAGTCTGTCCAGTAAACTCGTGGAGCAGTTGTGGTACTTTCCATCCAGCTAAGACTCATGGAAAGCAGGGTGAGAACAAGAGAGAAGTCATTTTGATTTAGGAGCCATTTTGTATTGGTCCTTCCAGGAACATTCGAATAGGCATTCTGTGTGACTGAAGTTTGTACCAGTTACGGGGTCCTGAAGTACAGTTGTCTGATGTAAGGGCAGCTTTGTGGAGAACTTTACCTTCAGCTTGAGAAATTGAACTCTTGTTCAGTGTGTAATGTCTCAATTATACTGTGGTAACCCTTGCTAATGAGAAATGGATTGCTTGATGTCAGACGAGTGGCGTTCTCTGGAACAATCTTTTTTTTTTTTTTTGGGGTCTTTTTTGAGACAGGGTCTCCCTGTAGCCCCAGCTGTCCTGGAACTCACTGTGTAGACCAGGCTGGCTTTGAACTCACAAAGATCCGCCTGCATTTGCCTCCGAGTGCTAGGATTAAAGGCGTGCGCCACCAAGCCCGACTTCTGGAACAATCTTGACTCTGAAACATGATGTGTGGAGGGATGAAAAGAGTGACGAGCACATATCCTGTGAGTCCTGGGTGGCCGCGAGGTTGTCATGGAGCAGCAGCTGTACGGATTTAGCAATCCATCACTAAAGTCAAAAGTTACCACTGAACAACAGAAACGAAGCCATAGACCAATTTCCCTGACAAACATAGATGCAAAAATTCTCAATAAGATAATAATCATAAACCAAATTCAAGAACACATAAGAAAAGATGATTTATCATGGTCAACTTAGCTTCTTTCCAGAGATTCAGGGATGGCCCAACATGTGCAAGTCAATAAGTGAAATATATTCAATAAATGGATTCAAGGACAGAAATCACATGATCATCTCAATAGATGTAGAAAAGGCCTTTGAAATCTAACATGCATGATAAGAGCCCTGATGAGATTAAGAATGTAGAGAACATATCTCAACCTAATAGAAGCTATATATGAAAAACCTATAGCCAAAATCATGCTAAATGGAGAAAAACTCAAAGCAATTCCACTAAAATCTGAAGACAAAGGCATCTACTTTGGCCACTCTCATTTAATACAGTGCTTGAAGTCTTAGCAAAAGCAATAAAACAAGCTAAGGAAATAAAACGTGATGATTCTATATATAACACATCCTAAAGACTTCACCAGAGAAGAGACAGATTACAAAATCAATATATAAAACCCAATAGCTTTCCTATAGTCCAATAACAAACATATTGAGAAAGAAATGTAAGAAAAAATACCATTCACAACTGTTTAAAAAAATACCTTGGAATAAACCTAACCAAAGAAATGAAAAACTTCTGTAAGGATAAAACACAAAAGAAAGAAATTGAGAAAGAAGATAAAGACCCCAAGCACTGTGAACTAGAATAATTATTGTGAACATGGGTGTCTTACCAAAAGAAATCTACAGATGTATTACAATCCCAATAAAAATTCCAGTGCTTATTCCTCACAGATGTAGAAATAATATAAATTAATATGGAGAAACAAAAGACCTTCGATAGCTATTTATTTATTTATTTATTTATTTAGAGACAGGGTCTCCCTATAGCCCCAGCTGGCCTGGAACTCACTCTGTAGACCAGGCTGGCCTTGAACTCACAGAGATCCATCTGCCTCTGCCTCCTGTATGCTAGGATTAAAGGCATGTGCCACCATGCCCAGCTTAAAGACAGTTCTTAGCCACCATGTGGGTGCTGGAAATCGAACCCAGGTCCTCTGCAAGAGCAGTCAGTGCTCTTAACCAATGAGCCATCTCTCCAGCCCCCCAAAGCAATAATAATTCTGGAGGTATCACCACACCCGATTTCAAGTTATATTGCAGAGCCCTAGTAATAAGAACAGCATGGCACTGGCAGAAAAACAGACATGTACAGGTCAATGGAACACGAGACCAGCTGTAAACCTACACAGGTGCAACTATGTGATTCTTGACAAAGATGCCAAAAATTCACACTGGCTAAAAGGCAGACTCTTCAATAGATAGTGATGGGAAAATTAGATATTTACATATAGAAGGTTGAAATTAGATCCCCATATCTCATCCTGTTCAAGAATCAGCTCCAGATGGAAAACTTTTCAATGTTAAACTTGAAATCTTGAAACTGATAGAGGACCAAGCAGAGAAAATATCAGGATATGCAGATAGGAAAGGATTTGATTTTAGAAGGACATGGCTGCTCAGAAAGAAGACTGATTGACAAATGGTATTTTATGAAATTAAAAAATCCCTGTGCAGCAAAGGAAACTTTTAACACAGTCTACAGAATGGGAGAAAATCTTTGCAAGCTATACCTTGGAAAGAAGTTTGCTAGCTAGAATAGGCAAAGAACTAAAAACAAACCACCAAAACTAAAGGAGACACAACTTAATAAATGGGTTAATGAAATGAACAGTTTGTAAAAAGAGGAAATACAGATGGCCAATAAACATCTGAAAACATGTTCAGCCTCACTAGCAGATCAAACTACATCGAGATTCCATCTTGCCCTAGTGAGAATGGCAGTTATTGAGAAGACAACATCAAAGCTGGGCGTGGTGGCTCATGCCTTTAATCCCACCACTCAGAAGTCAGAGGCGAGTGGATCAAATGTGGGCGAATGCAGCTGGGTGAGAGGGCATGTGTTGGTACAGGATCCTTATGTCATCAGGGAACAATCACAGACCCTCATGCAAGATCTGGACACAGAGCCAGGAATTCCCAAGAGGATGGCAGCCTGGTGGGCTGGATAAAAGCCACTTACAAGATTAGTTGAGAATGAAACTGTCCAGGCCACCTTGTAAATAAATGCCAGGTAGTACATCCCAAATGAAGGTGACTGAGAGGAAAGCTGGAGGCACACACTGAGGTGTTTATGAAGGGTTTCTGTGGCATGGATGTACCTCTTCCCCTGGCAGGTGTTCTAAAGGTGGATACTGTGTCTGACGAGAAATGTTTTCCCTGTCTAATTCTATGAAGTGTGCCATTCAAGCAATATCAATTGGATATTCAAAATGGGAATTCCTTTTTTTAATTTTATTTCTGTATGTGTATGAATGTACTGTCTGCATGCAGGTCTGTGCACCCATGTCGTGCAATGCCAAGGAGGTCAGAAGAGGGTGTCGGATTCCCCTGGAACTGGAGTTCTCCTGGAATTGGAGTTTTCGGAATTGGAGTTCTTGGCCGCCATGTGGGCACTGGAGATAGAACCCGGGTCCTCTGCAAGAGCGGTCAGTGCTCTTAACCGCTAGGCCATCCCTCCAGCCCCGGAATGAAAGCTTGAATAGTGGTACAGGCCAACTGTATTATTGTACTATTGCCCTCTGTGGAGCATAGACTGGAATTTATGGCAAAAATCTTGTGCACCTTTCTCAGTGACAACTGTGGGACCATTTTTAGAAGACTTCCACTTGTGAGGCAATTACCAGCTTTCTAATGGACATTAATGGGAGCTGCCCTAGAGCCAAGGCTCAAAGCAGCCTTGAAAACAGGAATGTCCATAGTATCTCAAGTGTCAGGTGCTCTTACATGAAGAGAAGCACCCGAGGTATTTCATAGGAAAATGGAAGTGCCAAGCACTCAATGACCAGGCTCCATCCTTAGATAGCAGCTGACTTCCATGTGAATTATTCTTACCTGCCAGTTAGACTTTAATTTTCAATAATTTTATGTGATCCTTTGAGTACATTGCTGCACATTTACATGCTCATATGTATATAGTGAGGACTCAGTAAATAAGGGGGTGGAGGACACATATTGATTACCTTTCCTTCTATTCCTATATCTTCCTTAGTAGAATGCAATTAGATCTTAGGACAGAGCTATTCATGTAAAACAAATGCTGAAATACAACTAAGTTTATTAAAAAACTGTAGCCAAACCAGGCATGATGGCATAGGCCTTTAATTCCAGCATTCTGGAGGCAGAAGCAGGCAGATTTTTGTGAGATTCAGGCCAGCCTGGTCTACACAGTGAGTTCCAGGCCAGCTGGGGCTATAGGGAGACCCTTTCTCAAAAAAAGACAAAAATAGAAAAGAACTGTGGATATTTTAGCTTGTTTATGGTAAAAAACCAGCCCCCCAACATGTCCAAATATGAATAGACATTTGCTTTTACAAACTACATATTCATTCTATTTTACAATGCAGTAGAAATAAAAGCCAGGAAAATACACTGGACTCAAATATAATACCTGAAGAACTAGAAAAGACAGAGCCTGTGGATTTTCAGATCATTAGAAATTGTTATTCATGTTTTTTTTATTTTATTTATTTTTGTATGTGTATGAATGTACTGCCTGCATGTAGGTTTGTGCACCCGTGTCATGCAATGCCACGGAGGTCAGAAGAGGGTCTCAGATTCCCCTGGAACTGGAGTTCTTCTAGAATTGGAGTTACAGACGGTTCTCAGGCGCCATGTGGGTGCTGGGGATTGAACCCGGGTCCTCTGCAAGAGCAGTTGGTGCTCTTAACCACTAGGCTATCTCTCCAGCCCCATGTGTTATTCCTGTTTTAAATTAGCCACCAAAGGGTTTGAAGTAACATAATTGTCACAATAATATACCATTAAAATATTTTCATAACATGCATATCCTGCTAAATATAGAGATTAAAAACATGATTAAAAAATTATAGACTATCAGAAATGTCCCAGAAGTTTAGAAAAGAAGCTATCAGAACTTGTAGGGGCCTGGAAGTACAACTCAGCACAAAGCATGCACTGGGCATTATGAAGCTGTCTGATACATCACACACCCAGCACAAAAACAAAAATGAACAGCTCACTCACTGAGTTAGAGAAAAAGACTAGAGATGGATGGGAAAAGACATATGGAAATGACATGCATCCCCCATTCAGATACCCAGAAGAATCTGGATAGCCAAACAAAGGTTAAATAGCATGAAACAGAGCATTGGAAGCGCTGATGCTCTCATTTTATTCAAAGGAGCAATGAAGAGAAAACGTGTGGTAACAGCTGAGCACTTCTCAGACAAGAAATAGAACCCTCAGCTTTGGGAGGCAAAGAAAATGCTATGAGATGTAAACTCATAAAAATATAGTTAGGCACAATTAAAAAAACAACAAATGGAAAATAAGGCAAAAAACCCACCCTTTAGTCAAAAGAAGTAGAAATGACATTCTTTATGTACTAATATAGAAAATCTACATGGGATAAGGAAATTAAAATTTTGTGCAAAATGGTACTATGTTAATTTTCAATCACTGTGACAAAATACCCGAGGAAATTGGCTCAAAGGAGGAAAGGTTTATTTTGGCTCACATTTTTGGTCCATAGCTAGCAAGCCCATTGCTTCTGGGCCTGTGACAAGGCAGTGTGTGATGGCAGGAAGCACAGGTGAGGCAAAGCTGCTCACCCCAAGAGAGGCGGGAAGGGCCCAGGCTCCCAGTGCCCCCTCAAGGGAGTACCCCCAAACCTACTTCTAGGTCCATCCCTAAGCATCCCCCCCCACAACAGCAAGAGAGACTAGTGACCAAGTTTTCAACACATGGGCCTTGGAGACAGGTCCTATTCAAATTGTAGCAAACAACTAGAATAAAGAGAACGTCAGAGAAAAAGCTGAGGTCATTAAGGTACGTGAGGAAGAATGAATTTAGGATGAAAGAGATGTTGGAGTGTTCAGAAAATATCAGTAAAATGAACAGGGAGACACAGCTGAAATGTTCATGAAATAAAATCATACCACTCTTCAAATGGGAGGTGACGTAATCGGGCCGGAAGCAGACTCTGTCTGAGGCAGCAGTGCTTTCGGGAGAGCAGGGCTCCTCGTTCTGTTTGCAGAAACCCAATAACAAGATTTTCCATTTTAAGTTAATCTTGTGTGCTAAAAATATAAGAGTAAGAAAAATGGCAGAGTGCATAAGTTCTATACAATTCTAATGTGAAAATGTGTGAGAAGAATAATTATAATGCGTCAACCCAAAAGAAGAAAGAGGCAGGAAAGCTTGGGGCAGGTAGCAAAGAACCGAGGTCAACAAAAGCAGACTGATAACGCAAACAGATTGCAGCGGATTCAAGATGAGTCAAGACCTGAAGGTGGGATGTGCTGTAGATGACACGGCAAACGCTGTGCACACAGATGTTTCAGCGATTGTGAGAAAAACATACTAGCAAACACTAGTGAGAAAGAATGACTGCCCATTGCCAAGAAGCAGGTGGAACATGCCTGTGGGCAAAATACACTACTTTGACCTCAGAAGGTCAACCCCAATGGTAAACTGTTCAAAGAAAGGCATCACAATTCTCTACCCTGATGCTAACCAGCTGTCTCTTTCCATCTATGACCTTAAAAATTGTTTTGAGGTAAAAGTACTCAAGCCTTGGTGGAGGTGAGAATTTAGCAAATCCTTTTTACCAGTGTTGGCTTCTGTGATTCTAGATGCGCTCTCAAGGTGTAGGGAAGTGCCGCCCTCTCTTACCTCACTCCTAGGGCCTTGCAGAGTGTCGGGCACACAGGAGAGGCTAAAGGAGCTAAGTGTCACCCCTCAATAGCCGTTTGCTCTGTCTTCTATGTGTTTTCGCTTCTCTCTCGACAGGGTTGTGTCAGAGGAGGAGCTCTCTTGAGGCTGTTTGTGCCGAGTTTGGTCTGTGCCAAGATCTCGGAGCTCCAGGCAGCACTTGTTCATATCTAAAATGAGACACAGAGCTCATTCTGGGGGGAGGTGAGCCTGGCGCTTCCCAGGATGCTTCTCTCTTAGGCTGGCACTTCCCAGGATGCTTTTCTCTTAGGCTGGCACTCCCTTCATGTCCTCTGCAGGAGTGGGTCCTGACTGAGAGGAAGATGGTCTCTGTGGTCATCTGGGGCTGAGACCTCTCTCTCTGTGCTTGCCCAAGGACCACAATGATGAGGGTTAGAGGTCTGCTTAGATTTGTAGCCGGAGGCAGCTTTGCTTGCTAACGTTCTGGGCCCTGGAATAGAAATTTGGGGTTTTTGCTGGGAGGGCCCTAGAAATGGAATTTAAAGATGGGGCAACAGTAGCTCCTAACACTGGGTTATTTTTAGTGCTGCAGGGGCTGGGGGGGGGTCCCTTGGTCATGACTGGCCTACTCTAGCTAAAGGGTCAGCATCCATGTCACAGCTTGCCCTTAGCACTGTGTGTGGTGCTCAATGTCATTGTTAGTTGTTTTGTGATCCTTGGCAGTCCAAACACTGAGATCAGATTTGGGGTGGTTTCTTTCCACCCAAGGCTGAGCTTGTGTAGGCCAGTATTCAGTAGTACTGGTAATCACTTGGCCAAATGCAGGTGGCAGCACTGAGCACGCAGTTGACATCTGCAGATGGAGAAGCAAAAGAGTGTACCAGGTGGCAGCAGAAACTAGTTGGGTGCTGCCATGGGTGACAGAAGTGGCGTGTCTGGGTAATGAACCCAAATCATGACTGGGTTGTGCTGCCCAGGCCTGGCCAGCTGGGATGGAGAAGCTGTGGGGGGAGCTCTGGGCTACTTCCTGTCAGGACCTCAGATGGGGACTAGTTTGTGTCTCCAGGGCTGAGGAGAAGCTTCACAATTAGTCTGGGGAGGCAGAAAGCCCTGCCAGGCCGTGAAGAGATGACCCCGTCTGAGACTGTGTTGCCACAATGTGTTTGTGGATGAGAAGGGCCTGGGCAGAGGGGAAGGAGCACCTACTGAGTCTGCAGGAAGCCCAGGTGAAGAGACTGGAAAAGAAAGCAGCCTTCGCAGGTGAACACAATTTCAGATGCTGTCTGGGGAGTGAGCCAAGCCTGCAGATATGCTGATTGATGAGCTGGAACTGAGGATAGAGGCAGTAACTGGCAGGCTAGAAGGATGGGGCACTCTGAGAGGAAGGCACAGGGAGAGTTCACACTTGCATGGCTCCTAGAACTTGTTTTCAAGGATTTGGGGCACCTGCTGCTGCTGTGACTGTGAGGCTGTGGAACACAAGGCACCTGGGTTCTTCCCATTCAAAGGGGAGAGGAAGGAAGAGCCAGGCCGGAGTTGGCCCGTGACTGTCCAGACCAGGGCTGTAAGGCATGTCTCCCTTTGACAATGGGAATAAAACAGGGGTTGGGGAGTGATGGGACTGAGGCCCAGGAGTGTGCTGAGAGAAGGCCGGCCCCCCAAGAGGCCTGAAGTGGCCCCTGAGCTGAGAGAAGGCCGGCCCCTCTGAGAGGCCTGAAGTGGCCCCTGAGCCGAGAGAAGGCCGGCCCTCCGAGAGGCCTGAAGTGGCCCCCGAGCTGAGAGAAGGCCGGCACCCCCGAGAGGCCTGAAGTGGCCCCTGAGCTGAGAGAAGGCCGGCCCCTCCGAGAGGCCTGAAGTGGCCCCTGAGCTGAGAGAAGGCCGGCCCCCCCGAGAGGCCTGAAGTGGCCCCTGAGCTGAGAGAAGGCCGGCCCCCCGAGAGGCCTGAAGTGGCCCCTGAGCTGAGAGAAGGCCGGCCCTCCGAGAGGCCTGAAGTGGCCCCTGAGCTGAGAGAAGGCCGGCCCCCTGAGAGGCCTGAAGTGGCCCCTGAGCCCAGGAGTCCCATGCCCTCCTGCATCTCTGCTGGGCTTTGTACTGGGTACTGGAGGGGTGGCAAGTGGACACCCCCCCCCCCCGCTTCTCCGCAACTGGGAACTCTGCCGTCTCATGAGCTCACTGCTCCAGGGTGAAAGTAGTGTTACAGGTCCCTCTGCCTAGGCAGCATCATAGGCATCTTGCACAGTTCATGGCCTAGAGCTGTACCATGGTGGGACACACTTCCACCACTTGGCCTGCTATGGTGCCCACGCCACTCTGGATCTTTCTCTGGGAATTTGCAGAAGACGGACAGTGGGGCCAGCGTCACCCACTCTCTTAACTATTGTTGTGTTTCTTGGACTTCAAGCCAGGGCCTTGCTTATGGGAGGCCTGTGCTCCGCCACTGAGTGATGTCCCCAGCCTCGTTCACTTTCTTTGAGGACCTGAGGTTATCATGGGGGGAGACAAGGCTGGACTCGTTATCTGTAGCAGCAGGAAACCTCGTGTGGAGCCATCTGGACTTGTTATGGCATTTTATTGGGTGTGGGAGCTCATGTCTTTGAAGTTCATGGATTTGACATTAGCCCAGCTGACTCTTAGCTATTAAGGCCCGGATATCTGAGTTTTCATAGAAGACCTCTGGTAGTAATGCCCCCATTACTACTCCCTTCTGGGGAACAGGCTTCAGTCAAGAAAATCCCTAGAGAGACATTGACGTAGGTGCAGAGGGTGTGTGTTAATTTAGCACTTACTGTACCCGTGAGACAAAATGAGGAGGAGATGGGGAGTGAGCATTTGGTCACAAGAGTGATTGCCTTAACCCATTAGATCACACTTGCATTTAGGGTGCTTTCCTATGATGTGTTTTATTTTGCAAAGTTGTTAAGCAACTGGTAGCAAATGACCAGTTATGAAAGCATCTCAACACAGAACAAATATATTCACAAACTGAGCCTCTATCTATGCAATTGAAAAATTAACTAGTACTGATGAACATACAGAGAAGACAAGCCACAAAGTGGCTCCTGACACTTGGCCTGGTGTGTAGGTTGAGCTTCCCACTGTTTGGGACATAGGTGGCAGTCCAGGAATCTGAAGGTAACGATGTCACTGGAGAATGGAGATTATCCGAAACAGGTGGTTTATAGGTAAAGAGACACAAAGAGGGAATAAACCACACTCTTCTCCGGTTCCCACATCACCGTCCTTAGAACCTGGGAAGCAGGCTTCCACAGCACAAGGAAGGTGATGGTGTCAGAGCAGCCTGGAAAGGAATGGAGTGAAAACTCTAATGGGAAAGCCTGGGCCCCTGCCCCCCCCCCCCCGTGGCAGGTGTCCTGTCCTCAGAACTCAATTCTTCCTCTGCTTCAAGGTCTCTTCACTTCCCTCTGCACCAAAGAACATGTCTGGCATCTTCGGGGCCCTTTTCCAGCCTAGATCTCATCACGGTCCTCTGACAGGAAGCCACAGTCTCCACGACTCTGTATGAGAGAGCAACTCCACACACACCTCCTCCTTTGTACTTCCCAACTTCTTTCTTCTTCCTGTCCCTTTCCTTTCTCCTCGTCAGCCTCCACCATCATCGTTTTCTCTAACATGCAAACACTGGCAGGAAGATCAAAGCTACTCGGTCACTCTGAAGGTAACCCAAACCCAGGAGCACCTGCTGTGGGCTGAGGGTTGTGTTGTGCACTATGGGAGAGAACTAAAAGCAACCCACAGGGCAAGGGGATTTCTTGGTCCTGGGCCCAGGGAGAACCTGATGGTTGGGAGACAGTAGATCTGCAATGGCGTCTGCGTAGCTAACTACAGACGATACCAATTTACCGGTGAAGTAATTTATCCAAATCCCTCTTAGTATGCAAGTACAGCCAACACAAGATGGATTTATGGCTACAGATTATGAACACATAAACCAGCATGACTTGCACAAAAGGACTAGGGAGAAAAAGCACAAGTCAGGTTGTAGGTTCAGGACAGGACAGCATCTGGCTGGAGTGTGTGACTTACAATAAGCCATTACCCCTGCTACCCCAAGGCTCTATCCTGAGCCTGGGTGACTCCAGATGTAGCCAGCAGGACTCTGAGCACCAGGCTGTGTGAATCCTTCCCACATGTCTTTCAGGATTTCTGTCCTGCCATTGAGGGACCCAAGGGGCAACTGGGCAAAGGCTCCAGAAGGACATGTTGGATTCACTCCCATTTCCAGGATCTGGGGGATACATGAAGCACAGGGGAAGGGGCATGGCTTTTCATATCTTTTCTCCAGAAAGATCCATGTGCAGGAAGCCCCGAGGAATATCCTGATTTCCCCAATTCTGACAGTCTCCAAACCAGGAGGGAACAGTAAGAACAGAACAGGAAGTGCCATTGCGAGGCCTCCAGGGGGTGGTGATGCAGCTTTAAAGGAAAACTAACTCCTAGAGCCATTTAACCAAGAGTGAGCCCAGTCTGTCCTGAAGTGTGCAGCTTTCTGAACCTCTTCTGTTTTCATCTCCTTTTGAACATTAGGGCGTCCTCTGTATTTACCAAACGTCATGTCAAGCCTGGTATGGAAAAGGAATGAAAAACTTCATCTTAAAGAATCTTTAGCCGGGTGTGGTGGTGCACACCTTTAATCCTAGCACTCGGGAGGCAGAGGCAGAGGCAGGCGGATCTTTGTGAGTTCAAGGCCAGCCTGGTCTACAGAGTGAGTTCAGGACAGCTGGGGCTACAGGGAGACCCTGTCTTGAAAAGACCAAAAAAAAAAAAAAGAATCTTTAACCAGAGTTTTACAAGAGACATTGCTTCTTCTGATCCACTGCTGACTCAGAACAGCATACAAAATCACAGTTATTAATCAACTTATAGCCAAATATTATTTGCAATTTTTACTGGATAATTCACTGCTTCCAATGTTGCTCTACACACACACACACACACACACACACACACACACACACACACATATTCTGGAGGGACACAAGGGAGAAACATGGAACATAGTTTAAAATTCCAAAACAAAATAATTACATGGGAGTCCAAGGCCTAGTACAAGTGTTTCCATTGTTTTCTTAAAGGCAAGTTAAGTTTAAACAAAGCCTATCACACAGTAGGAAAACAGACCAAATACATAGCCTTAAATGATCCCAAATCAATATGATTAACTTGGTTGCAAGGTTATACAAAAATTCAATTTGTAACAGACATCCCCAGAAAAGTCAGTCCCACTGACACCTCCAGGACCATGGAGCTCCCCAGGGCAAGGCTCATCCTGTCACCAGATCCTTTCCATTGTGGAACAACACCCCACACCCACATGAAACCTCTTGTACACGGCTGCTGACAAATGGCAGCTGATCAGGGATGAATGCCCTGATGTCTGGCACAGGTAGGCAGGAAGAACAGGTCTGGGGAAGAAGCTCACGTTTCATTGGCAGAGCAAGGAGAGACTACACACAGTATATTCAATGCGGCATTCAGCCTTTATTCTTTTACCACTGAATATGAAAAGAGATGTATTTCCTCTAGTTTACAGTCCTGCCCCCATCTCAGAGCAGCAGATAAACTTAGCACTGCCCCCCCAAAGAACTTTTCCACCAATATGTAGCTGTTTTCATCCTCACTAGTGGAATCCCATTGTCTTTCAATACACAAACATCAAAAGAGAGTCTCATATGAGCCTCTACACCACTGGAGGTCAGGGCAGATGCCATTGTTTGTGATTTGTACCCCAAAGAGTCATGTGCTGGAGGCTTGGTGCTCAGTGTCACAATGTTGAAAGATGCTGAGACCTTTAATGTGTGGGTCTGGTGGAAGGTCATTAGCGTACCACTGTATGCAAGTATTAATGCAGTTTTCTCAGAACCTGGCTAATTTTCAGATCTCTGGCTTCCTGCCTTTCCGTGTGATCTCTCCTTCTCAGGGCCCTGTTTCCGCCATGATTTCATTCTTCATGCTTGCTGATTCAGAACTGTGAGCAAAACATGCTTCTATTGTATAAAGCCCCTAGCCTCAGGCATTTTGTTATAGCAACAGAAAACAGACTAAGACAATGGATGATGTCCCAAGATCACCATGCTTAGTCTCAGAGTTCTCAATCTTTCCCTTGGCTCTGAGGACTTGAGTTCCTTCAACAGTCACAACAATTGCAAGTGAGAGAGATTAACTTGAAGCAATTGCCTTTCAACAAAATGTAAAATGCTTCCACTGGCCCAATATCCTCAAACCTATGGATCCTTGCACATTCTTTGAGATAACGTGAGTTCATTGAACACACTCCTGGGCAGGCTTAGAGAATCTGCCCGTCAAAGTATGTTGTGAGGATGGAAATGTTCTCTTTGCATAATCAAACATTATGCAAAGGGGCTAGTAACCCCTTGAAATGTGGCTGGTATGATCAGGTTCTGGGTGTTTTAGTTATTTAAATTAAATGCACTCAGACCTATCTGTGTAGTGGCTACCACACTGGGGAGAAAAGACCTAGAGATCCAAAGTTGGAGAAGATATGAACCCCTCTCTGCCTTTTGGAAGATTCGAGGACTAGAGCTGATTGTTCGTGAATATGTACTTCTCAGGAGGATGGAGCAGATTCTTGCACCACATTAGTCCCCAGGGACACTAATAACTGTGAGGTCAGTATACACCCCAAAAATATATCCAGCAGAGCCTGTATGTACAGGTGGACTGCGGGGTTCTGATAACCATGTGTAGACACATCACAGCAGCATCACAGAGTGTGGAGTGAGGGACAGCACTCTCTTCGGGAATCCTCTTTCATGTTCCCAGCACAGACCAGAGCCTGGCACCTGCTATCTATCTTATCTTACGGGGTCCAATAAGGCAGAGAAGTTGAAATGGGAACCTTCATATGCCTGAATGAGATCCCAGCCCAAAGTGGGTTCTCATCTTGGCACCCAAGACAAGCAGTCAGAGCTGAGCTGTGCAGTGAGGAGACACATGGAGACCACAACCATGACGGTGATTAGCTTGGGTTGAGACTCCTCCATCCCTAAGTGGGAAGACACAGACACCATTTGGTATTGATTAGCTAGGGCTGAGACTCCTCCATCCCTAAGTGGGAAGACACAGACACCATTTGGTACTGATGATTTTAAGATGTGTCAGAGATGTCCTCTGGGCTACACGAAGGAGCAGCAAGGACAACTTGGACTGGGGATCAGGGCCCCCTGCCCCACTCTGCTGAGCTTGCCCTGTACGGTGGAGCTCCCCACCGCCACCCTGACTCCTGTATCTGTCTTGCACCTACAATGTGATGTATAGCTTCCTCCAGCTTCAACGTGACAAAATCAGCCTTCCATGCCCACACCAGCAGCAATTGCCAGGGAACTTCTAGCAGCTGGCGACAAGCAGAGACTCATCCTGCCTCCTGCCCTGCAGGGCCTGGGCAGCTGACCACCCACTCATAGACCCGGATCCTGCCAGTCTGGGCCAGAGAAGTGAACAACTGTTCCCTGCTCATCTGCCACCAATGCCACAGTCAAAGTCATGACTGTTACACAGGGAGACACAAAAGACGTGGACATGAGGAAAGTTCTCTGCCCAAGCTTAGGAAGACAGCCATGTTGCCTCTGCCAGCCACAAGTGACACATCTGGCTCACCCGCACTCAGAAAGGGCCTAATTGTGCTTGGCTCACCCAGGATATGATGCTGACCTTCTGCTGATGTGCAGAAAAGGAGCCTTGAGAGCCAGCTCTCTCCCACCCCCATGGTCACGGTGCCCTTCCTTTGTTCTTCTGACACTAGAAATGCTGTCCTTCCCGGTTCCATCCCTCAAGTCTGTCCTGCTCCCTCACCAAATCCGAGCATCTGCTCTTGAGTTCCCAGAGCCATAGTGTAGGCAACAGGGTTCTGTTTCTAATCATACAAAACAGGGTTGCCTTCAGAACCTCAGGGAAGTGATAACCTAGAAATTCAGGACTTCTAGAACAGTCTTATCTCAAGTGCACTTTCTAGGAGATATCAACATGTTTAAAGCTAGAACTCTTTCTTTTGTGGGAAAAATACATCAACATGATTGAACTTTATTAAAACAATGTATCTGGGGGCTGGAGAGATGGCCTAGTGGTTAAGAGCACCGACCGCTCTTACAGAGGACCTGGGTTCGATCCTCAGCACCCACATGGCGGCCAAGAACCGTCTGAAACTCCAAAACTCCAGTTCCAGAGGAATCCGACACCCTCTTCTGACCTCCGCGGCACTGCACGACACGGGTGCACAGACCTGCATGCAGACAGTACATTCATACACATACTGAAATAAAAATAAAAATTAAAAAAAAGCAAAAAACAAAAAAATAAAAATAAAAACAATGTATCTGGGAGCCGTGCCTCATGCCTTTAATGCCAGCACTCAGGGGAAGCAGAAGCAAGTGGATTTCTGAGAGATTGAGGTCAGCCTGGTTTCCATAGTGAGTTCTAGGCCTGCTGGGGCTACAGGGAGACCTTGTCTCAGCACTTCCTCCTCCTGAACCTACAATGTTTTTCCGCATAAAGCCTGTTCCCAAAGAACACTTTAATGGTTAAGGGGTTGTAGTTCAACTGGTAGAGTGCTTGCCTAGCATGCATGGAGCCCTGGGCTCCATACCCAGGGCCACATACCTAGAAACCCAGAAATTGACAGGTGGAGGCCTGTCCGAGGGATCTGAAGTTGAAGGTCATCTTTGACTACATAGTGAGTCCAAGCGCAGCCTAGGCTACATGAGAACGAAGTACAGACATCAAAGCACAGCTTGGCTCATTTGATCTTCACGTTGTTGTAAAAGAACCACGTTGACTTGTTTCCCTGCAAAAGCCCACAGAAGAAGCCAGAATCCAGTTCAGCTGGTCAGTCCATGGCAACATCACAGAGTCTGTCTTGTTGTATGACTCCCCATTTCCCGACTTGCAGTGTTACAGCTTAGCCGTCTTCCTCCTAGGGAGAAGCCACATAGCACCCGACAGCCTCCAGGGAGGTCTCCTGCATCTCCCTCCATCTTAGTGCTTCATGCAAAGCAGACTCAGGGGTGGGACAGAGCCAGCTCTCAGGAGGGTCAATCATCTTAGCGTCAATATTGGGCCTCCATGGAGAACACTGGAGTCAATTCCTCCAGTTTTGCCAACAGAATCCCTGTCTCAGATTCTGGCCAGAACTGAGTGTACCAAGTACCAAGGCCTCCAAGCAAAGGAAGGGCCCTGGCCAGCACTCCATGCTGAAGATGGGTGGTGGGAGAGAGATGTATACCCAGGCTTTGCACAAAAAGACTGGTGATGGGAAAAGTGTCACAGACATTACTGGCCAAAGGCCATGGCGCACTTTGGCTTGCAGAGAGGTGAGGGTTATTGTTCGGGGAGTTGCCTTTGGCTCATGCAAAACCCAACTTTGTCCTTTGAGAGCCTTGTGAACATCCGTCCTGAGACTGAGATTTTCTGTTGTTTGGAATTTGATTTTTATCAGCATCTGTCATGAGGCTGCAATGATGATGCAGTTGTTTTTCTTTTGAAATTATCTAAAATAGTTTTTATTGTGCTTTTGTATATTTCATACAATAGTTCTTAATCAAATTTAGCTCCCCTCCCCCATCTATCCCACCTCCCATCCAGACCTCATGCATTCCACCTTAAATGTAAAGTGACATTTATTTTTTGTGCTGTGCGCGTGCGTGCATGCATATGTGTGCATACATGTGCCTGTGGGCGCACAGGTGTCAGAGCATACTTATGGAGATCAGAGAACAATTTGCAGGGAGTTGGTTCTCTCCTTCCTCCATATGGATTCCAGGAATTAACTCAAGTCACCAGGACTTGATGTTGATGGCAAGCACCTTTGCCAACTGAACCATCTTGGGTTTTTTGTTTGTTTGTTTGTTTGTTTGTTTGTTTGTTTGTTTGTTTTAAGAATGGTGACACTAGGGGCTGGAGAGATGGTGCAGTGGTTAAGCGCTCTTGATGCTCTTGCATCAAGGTGAGGGATTCCACGGTGCACACTTGTGTTTCTCTGCTGCCCACTGGTAATTACACAAAGAATCAAAATGAGGATGAGGCCATATTGTGTTCTGTGCAGATAAGTCTTTCGTTCACTTGATGATGTTAGGAAAGCAGATGAGAAACAGTTGTGAAGCCAGTGGCACCCAAAGACAAGACAGAGCAAACCAACTTCTCCCCGAAGACATAAGCTCTTTACAGCAGAAGAATGTCTCCGTCTGTTTTGCTTGGCAGTTTTGTAAGGCGTCTCCAAAGAGGGGGAAAAAATGATTCTGAAGGAAATGCTTGCTCCCGTACAGTTAAAGATGCTGTCTTGAATCAGTTCTTAGTTTGCAAATTCTCTCTTCTCTTGAAGTTCTACCCGCCAAAGAAAGTGTGTATCATCTATAACAGATTATAATACATTTGAAAGAGGAAGAAAATGTCGGTAGCGAGAGGAGTGGGACATACTAGCATAGTCCCACCTTAAGGAACCTGAGGACTTCCTCGAGTTTTTAGGGACCTTGACTCAGGGTAAACCTGGATTCCTGGCTTCGATGCTGAAAAGAATTTCAGGAATAGCTGGTATAGTGAGGCACAGTTAGAAATTTAATTCAAGATATTTTAATATAGTCTTAAGCATGAGGGTTCAGAGAAAAGGGCTCTTGGGGCTGGAGAGATGGCTTAGCAGTTAAGAGCACTGGCTGCTCTTGCAGAAGACCCAGGTTTGAATCCTGGCACCAACGTGGTGCATTGTAGGACACGGGTGCACTTACGTACACACAGGCAATACATTCATACACATAAAATAAAAATAAAAGAAGTCTGAAATGTATGTGTGTAGGCTTCTCAGAAAAGAGTCTCAGAAAGTAATACATATCCAAATGGAGGTGTGGGCTTCTCTAAAGAAGAGGAAGAAATTAATTGTCTTAGTATTACACACATACACCATTTTGATGACACTCAAGTTACATTTCAAAAGGTTGCTAAGAAACCTTTTTCCCCTTCTTTTTTAGTAAAAAAAAGATACAGGAGGTAGCTCTGAATCTGCCCTGGATGGAATTATAATCTGATAAGGTCAAATCAGAGGCCACCAAGCTGCACAAGGGGCTTCGGTACATGTCCTTTCCCTGTAAGTGGGAAATTCTGGTGAGATTCCTAGAAAATGTAAGGGTCACAGCTGGAAAGGGAAAGGGGTCTCAAGCAGTTGTTAATTGTGCTGGAATTCTTGTTCCACTGATACCAAAGGTTTCAACCAGATTCCAGAGAGAGGGGACTCTGTGTCCCACTGTCCTAGTTAGTTTTCTGTTGTGATAAAACACTTACCAAAACCAAGTAAGGGGGCAAATCCCAGATCACAATCTGTCACTGAGGGAAGTCAGGGCGGGAACTGAAGCAGGACTGCCATACCCAGGAGAGAGAATGATGATCAGCACCACGCAGAAGCCAACTGAAGTGGAAAGGAGTCCTTTATTGATTAGTGTTTGCCTTAGAGTGACTAGTGCCTCAGAAATCTCTCTGTTCTGAAGCCCAGGAGTGCAGAGTTTATAAGGGCGAAAATTGCAAAAACCACAATGGTTTCAAGCAGATGGAGGTTGGAGAGGCCTTGCTATAGCAGTTATTTTGGTTATACTTCTAGGCCATTGTCAGGGTTGTGAAAAGCCCTGACTGTGTTGCTGGGGAGGTCAGTGACTGGGAAGACTGTCAAAGCAGGCACAACCTGATCTAGGACAAAATGCAGGGCTTTTTTTTCTGCAACTTCAAGAGCATGGAGGGGGGCTGCTTCCAGACTTGTTCAAGAGCATGGAGGGGGGCTTCTTCCAGACTTGTCCCCTGGCTTTCTCAGCTACCTTCCTTATACAGACAGCACAGGCCCATCAGCCCAGGAATGGCCCTTCTACATCAGTTATCAGTCAAGAAAATGCCACACAAATATGGCCACAGGCCAGTCTGCGTGGAGCAGCCCCAGCTGAAGTCCTCTCCCAAGCTTCTAGTTTGTGTTAAGTTGACAAAAACTAATGAGCACTTCCCCCAAGGTTCTCCAACTTTTTACCAAGACAAGACCTCTTATATGTCTTAATCTTTGGTGTCACTGCCAAGTAACCCCCAAGACCTTAGAGGAAGCCAGGACATGACTCAGTCAACCCGAGGGAAGGTCGTGAATTGCTCAGGAGACATAATGTGGACACCTTAGAATGGAATGGAATGGAAGGCAAAGGAACAGGAATCAAGGAGTTTTTGGCTTCCCAACTAAAGGCAACCTGGCCAGTATAAAATCACATTAAAGGAGGGAAGACACCAAATGTGCCCTGGGGCCCAGCATCTTCTGCCCATCCAGAGCTGTGTCCCTGACACCTTTCAAATCTTACCTTCCCCAATAGCCATATGTGTTGTTACCATTCCTATTAACTCCTCTACGAAACTTTGTATCTGACCAAGCCTAGCATGAACCCCAAGCCTTCATGGGACTGGAGCCAAGTGTCTCCAAGGCAGGCTTCAATGGTGTTCCACCAGCCAACTTCGAGGAGAACATGAGCCATGGGGCACCAGTGGCTTAGTGATCAGTGACCAAGGCAAGGCAGCATAATAAGACTCAGTGGAAGCCTCTCCCCTGCCCCCTGCCAGAAGTGAGAACACACTGCTGCAGACCTGAACCCTGGGAACTGACAGGTGCCTCCAGAACATTCTGTTCCAACCAAGATGGTAAGGGCTACAGACCTAAGGCTGCTGGCGACTTCAGAGAGATAACTCACCTGCTTACACGGGCGTCAGCCTGCATGTGAGCTTCCACCCAAGAAGGACCTGAAGGAGCAGGAGAAAAGAAAGGGGAGCAGTGGTGAGCAGAGCTGAGACCAAGCTGGTGAATTAAGGGACAATCATGGGGCTGAGGGCCGCCTGCGAGGTGGCCAGAAGAGAAGGAAAGGAGCAGCGGAAACAAATTGACACAGTCAACACAAGAAGCAAAGGCCAGCAAGCCAGGAGTACAGCTTCTCCGTGGACTCCCTGTATCTGGGCTGCTGCTGGAGGGTGCTGCCAACTCCGAGAAAATGCCTGTACCCTTGGTTAACCCTTCTTGGAAATACCCTCATTGACCTGCC
Organism: Rhizomys pruinosus; assembly: GCA_009823505.1. Taxonomy (NCBI): domain Eukaryota; kingdom Metazoa; phylum Chordata; class Mammalia; order Rodentia; family Spalacidae; genus Rhizomys; species Rhizomys pruinosus. Next base: position 109,309 of record VZQC01007150.1, on the reverse strand, counting down.
CAGAGATGTGTCTCTTAGTTCCTTCCATATCCAATTGAATTGATAAGATTACCCATCACCAGTCTACCTCTTGTCAACTTGCCACCCAATCACATCTGTACAACAGCTGTCAATGGAGTCACTATTTGGTGAAATTTGTGATAATCACACTTCAGTCTGCCGCAGGCTAACCCAGTCAGATTTCTTTCACCAACCCAGTTGGATTTCTTTCACCTGCAGGAAATCAGAGTCTGTACAGGAGGGCACAGATTAGGCAAAATAATAATTGGACATGACACCAGAGAGAGTTTTTGGATCTAGTGCACTTTTACTGAGATCAAGTCAAGTTTTTATACAGGCAGGCAAAGCGGCTGGCAAAGTGGCTGGCAAAGCGGCTGGCAAAGCGGCTGGCAAAACAGGCAGGAGGGGGAAGGGTCGAGGTGACAGGCAGGGGATTTGCATTTCCTCGGGAATAAAGGGCTTATTGCCTTAGCATTTTGTACCTGGATTTACAAGGCCAACAAGATAAGTCAAAGAAAGTTTACAGCTCACACTGTCTTGATAAGCAATAAAACAGCAGTCTTAGAATCACAAGCCATTAACAGTCTTTGTTTCTTTTGAAGTTCCAATTTGGTGTTTTTTATCCTTCCTGGGGCTAGAACTTTCTCAAGGCTGTTTGTTATCTCCAGGTTGTGATTTAAGCCACAAGCCCGGAAAAGGGGGCCTTTTAGCTCTTTATAAATTACAGTGTTTTTTTTAAAGGAGAAATCCCCGCCATGTGTCTCTAACTAAGTGTTACACTTTAATATGTATAACTGTAGCTAAACTTTATCTTACTAACTTTATTAGATGTAGCTTTTTGCTTAAAGGACTGAGTCTTATTATTATTAAGTTTGGAAGGACACTTTTATTACTAATAATAACTAACCTATAATCTCACTTAGTGAAATGTTTACAATATACTTTTAGGACAAAGGAGCCTTTAAATGTTGTATCTCTGTATGATTTTACTTAGGTTCATGAGGCTTCTGTTTGCCTGATTTATTTTTAAACATGTTTAACTGTCCCTTGTCTGGGACTGAGGTTGTGCTGGGCTCGGGTGGAGAGTCAAAAGACAGTGTACAAAGTCCAACACTCATGAAGCATAACATCTTTGTAATGCATCGTGATCTTAGAAGCTGAGGTGGGGTACTCTGTCACTGACGACCAGGGAGCTTAGCCTTGGGAGGCACATATCTCCTCGTCCGTTATTATGCTCACACAGATGACGCCAGAGTTGGTGTGGCACAGTCATTCTCTGTGATCCATCCATCTTCTGGCCAAATAGGAAAGTTAAAGGGTTGCATCTGTCAAGGCCTTGATGGTTGGGAGCAATCTCTAATCTTTCCAGGAATGTAATATTGATTTAGGGTCACCATTTTCCCTGGTAGAAGCAGCTCTAATGGCTTCCATTTGGTCTCCCCAACCTTAATAGGCCTTACTCTGCAGGTCAAGGAGGCGATGTGAGGATTCTGCCAATGTGTTAAGTGAATTCCAATCATGCATTCTGGGCCTGGGAAATAACTAAAGAAGAATTTGGGGAACCACTGGACCCACTTATAAACCAGACTAAAACTTCATTGATTACTTGACCGCCATAAATCCTTACTTTGACTGAAGGGCCATAGTGCTGTTTGGGAGTCTCCCAAAAGCAATACAGAGCCAGTTTCTAGAACGTTCTGAAAGCAACAATCATCTCCTTTGCTTCAATGTACAGTTACCCTGGGAAATGTTTGAGGAAGGATACAAGAAATAACAATAGTAAAAAATGTTCAGTATTTTAGCAAGGTTGCTTCTTGAGGGGATCATGGCTCCCCTTCATTAGAAAGTTCGTGATTCTCTGAAGCTGATTTCGTTCATTTGCTCTAGAAGTTTTCTGTTTATATATATTGACCAAGAACTTAGTACATCTCCTATCTATTGCATTTCTGGGAACATTGTGATTAACTTGCCAGTGGTAAAAGTCACCGTGAATCAGACCATTATGAACACGGCTTTACCTGTGCTGTCTGTTACACAGGTATGGTCTCACATTGCCTTTGGCAATTCAGTGCTGCCACTTGACCCTTGCTACTCTGGGGTCCAATTAAACCCACTGCATTTAAGTCATCCAGTTAAATAGGCACAGCTCCCACTGTGAGGTATGCAGTACAGAGAAGAGCAACGACTGGGCACTTGGGGCATGCCGCTGCTCCTCCCCCCGGAAATCTGCTCCTTTAGTGAGGAGCGTGTCTTCTGGACCCGCCCAGTGTGGAGGATTAGCTTTTACGTGACAACTCCATCCAGCATTCCAATTTCCCTGAGCTTTTGAATTTCTTAATAAGCTAAGAGTTTATATATATAAAAAAACCACAAAAACAACAACAACAACAAAAATCCCTGTACTTGTGATGAACATTAAAAGTTGATTGTGCAGGGGCTGGAGAGATGGCCTAGTGGTTAAGAGCGCCGACCGCTCTTGCAGAGGACCCGGGTTCGATCCCCAGCACCCACATGGCGGCCGAGAACCATCTGAAACTCCAATTCCAGGAGAACTCCAGTTCCAGGGGAATCCGACACCCTCTTCTGACCTCCATGGCATTGCACGTCACAGGTGCACAAACTTGCATGCAGACAACACATTCATACACATACGGAAATAAATAAAAAAAAATTAAAAAAAAATTTAAAAAAAAAAAGTTGATTGTGCAGAACTGGAATGTTGTGGGTCCAGAGCCCAATTAGCTTGGGTTATCATAGCTCCTTGGGCGGCCGTTTAAGTCTACCTCTGTATATGGCCTAACAGCCTTGTGACTATTGGGCAAAGTTTGGAGTGTATGAACAGACTCCTAGCTTCCGCCCAACCCAAGGCTAAGAATGTCAACAGATAGCACCTGAGGCCTATAGTAGAAATGTCCTTGTTTTGCTCTAACCTGCCTATCTCTTGTCTTGCTTCAAGATTTTCTTTATTCTGTTACTATAAAAATGTCATGAAAACTATTACCATGTTGGGACATGGTATTTGAGTAACCAAATCGGTGTTCCCAGGCCATGGGCACTCAACCACCTGACTCCCTTTGAGGCAAGGGCTATGTTTTAATGTTGACAGTTATGGAACCTTCAACCTAAGCCCCAAGAACAGCTAGCTCACTTTCACCAGAGTCACCCAGATCGGAGCCAGGTACCAGCATGGGACCCTTGAGCCCAACCATCCAGCATTGCCTCTGCAGGTGAGTGTCGGTGAGTCCTTCCTGAGGCGTGGTCCTCTCTTGGTTTCATTGATGGTCTGTTGGTTTATTCTGAGTCGGTTGTTTAGGACCCTATCTGTCAGATATCTCTTTTGATTTGCTTTCAGATCATCTCACTCAAGGAATATATTTTGTTTGTTTACTCTGAAAGTATTTGGTTTCTAATCACTGGGTTTGTTAATCTGGTGGCATTCAGCTTTACATTTCTCCCGCATATCTAATTCAAAGGAGGAAATGTTTGGAGGAGAATAGCTATTTGATACTCTAGATGGTTTTGTTTGATAATAGTGTTCATTCACTTTGTAAATATTTGGGGGGAAAGGGGGAGATAAGAGGTGGTGGAATAAACTCAAGATAACTTGGCTTCACACTTCTCTCGATGGGGTACATTTAATATCTCTACATTTTTTATTCTGTACACTTATCTACAAGTCCTAAGTAAGAGAATAAAAAATTAATAGACATCCTGCTTTAATAACAGGGTCTCTCTGTAGCCCCAGCTGACCTGGAACTCACTATGTAGACCAGGCTGGTCTGGAACTCACAGAGATCCCCCTGCCTCTGCCTCCTGAGCGCTGGGATGATTAAAGGTGTGGGTCACAGCCGGGTGTGGGGGTGCGCGCCTTTAATCCTAGCACTTGGGAGGCAGAGGCAGGTGGATACAGAGTGAGTTCCAGGAGAGCTGGGGCTACAGGGAGACCCTGTCTCAAAAAGACCAAAAAAAAAAATGTGGGTCACAGCTAGGAAAGACATTTTTGATAGGTTTTAAAAAATATTTTATTTCTTATTTTTATTTTATGTATATGAGTGTATTGCATGTCATGCAATGCCCACGGAGGTGAGAAGAGAGTGTCAGATCCCCTGGAACTGGGGTTATGAATTGTTGTTAGTCACCATGTAACACTTTCTTTTACTTGTAGGATAATTTAAAGCAATTAAGTTTAAGTTTATTTCCCAAATAAGTAGCATACAGTCGATGATAAACAGTTTGGGTAAATTTAATGAAAACTTACGCCTTGGCTCCTGTTTATGGGTATGTGTAATACAACTTAGGCATCTATAGGTCAAAACATAAAAATTTAAAAAACAAAAAGAGGGAGGTGGGAGGTGGGAGGTGGTGTAGTATTCTTTCTGGGATACAAATGGAAAACTCTGTGTTCAAAACCTATTGATAAATTTTTAATTTTGAGATCTTGAAACTAACAATGGTAGGAGATTTTTATGTTCCCACAGGTAAAAACACCAATCTAAATGCCTGAAAATGTACAACTTTTGGCTGTGCAGGATGGACTGGGAAATGCCAGCAGAGAGGCTGACCCATCTGAACATTAAAGAAAGAGGAACCTCAGACTGCCTGAGTCACAGACACTGAGCATCTCTCTGAATTCTATTGGGGTTAACTGTTTATAATGGGCCCTAATGAAGTTTACCTTCCAGATGCTGAGAAACCTTCCTACCTCTCCCCTTTATAGGAAAAAGAAAAACATGATGGTACTGAAGTCATTCCCTAACTGTAAATTAGAGCCAACTGTTATAGTGGTAATTTTTTATAAAACAGGTATAACTATCTTTTTAAATTGAGTGATAGGCATAGGAACTGTGAAAGGATAATTCTCTATTTAGAGCCAAATTCAATAGTAAAGTCTTTATAGACTGTGTAAGTAAGCAAAATATATTAGTACAGGAAAGCTCTGATATCAGCAATGAATTATTCTGCCTAGGAGATGTTGGCTAGGGGCTCCAAGCCCCCAAAATTATAAAGGCCTTTTGCCTATAAGTGGGATATATGGAAGGAGAAAGGCGGTAAGTCCCTGCTGTCGAAGACCTGGTGTAAGCATGAAAAATGTTTTGAGACGTCACTTGCTAATGTACAATTGGCCTCTGAAATGCCAGAGAGCATTACCAAAGGCCACTAAAGCAATACAGCAAAATATTGGTCTCCTTGAGACAAGCAAGACTCCTCTGTCAGTATCAGCTACACCTCAACTGCCTGGAGATACTGTGCAACAGTGGCAGCCATGTATCTATGTATATTCCAAATCTAATTTGCTATTAGCTCTCTCCTTGGAGGAACAACTCACAGTAGATGCCACAAACTTATGTCCTCTAGTGGTTAGGAGATGTTATAAGCCACAATAAGAACTTGTCACCCTTTATAGAGAAACCACAGTTTATGGATTAGCATACCATCCAAGCATCTGTGTCTATGCTCACAGCTTAACTTGCCATAATAATTAGTACTGCTTAAATGCCTGTACATCTAATTGCTTGTGCTTTGTTAGTAGGATTAAAAAGGTATCCCTGGATTAGCTGTCAACCCATGAAGGGGAACAACCTGAACAGACTAGAGTCCAAAATGACATCTCCAGAGAAAATAGACTGTTTTGCTTCTCACCCACTTGTGCCCCTTTCCCAAAGCCTTGCAGAAGAGGAGGCATGGTAGAATGTAAGGGCTGCAGAGAGATTGGGGTGAATCGTGAGATATAGCAATATAGACTGGACTCCTATTTGATCAAATGCTTGTGCATACAAGCTTCTCCAACTGGACTGTGGGAACCTTAGGATGTTCAAAATTTGGACATAGATACTTGCAAATTTGTTTTACATGAATGTTACTTACATTCATTGCTTATGCTTAATAATTTGGCTCACTTCAAAAAAAATGCACCAATTACCTAATTGTATGGCAAACTGAGTAACATCAATGTTATCTGAAAACAACTGTGCTATTATATTGTAGAATCCCTTAGAAAATAAACAAAAGAAAAGAAAAAGAAAAAGAAAAAATATATAAAACAATAAATTAAAAAAGAAGAAAACAAACACCAAAAATGAATTATTGAACACACACATACAAAAGAAAGAATGACACATTGAAGAAATACCCACATTTTCATATTCATTGCAACAACATTCTGGGGAGCCAAGATCTAAATAAACCTGTGTCCATCAAAGTATGCCTAGATAAAAAATATGGATGAATGAATGAAGGTAGAGAAACTATACTAACTGAGATGAGCCAGATAGAGAAAGATAAACATCTCAAGATTTCAATCATGTGTGGAATTCACAAATGTGAAAAGCAGAAAATTGGTGGCTACCAGAGGCTGAGGAATAGGAGAGCTGGGGAGGGTCCATGGTCTTAACGAGAAGGGACAAGTTCAAGAGCTCAAGAGTGTGTCATGCTGGGTGTAGATAATAACACATTATATATCTGAAAATGTTAAGAGAAAAAAGCTTAAATTTCATGGCAAAACAAAACTATGTGAGATAATACTCATGTCAATTAGCTTGATTCAGGTATTTGACAAACTAAGCATGTATCAAAACACATGCTGTATACCATAAATATATGCAACTTTTATTTATTAAAAATTAAAAAGCAACATTTAAAAGTTTTAAAATCTGATGGGGATTTCATACATTAGTACTGTACATCATTCCCACCCTTCCTTCTCATAGCTCCAACTTTTCCCACACCCTCCTCACTCCTGCTCAATTTATTTTACCTCTTCTTTAATTATTATGGTTACAAATACACACACACACACACACACACACACACACACACCCTGCTGAGTCTATTTAGTACACATAACTTTTCAGGGAGATCCTCCCTGGAGAAAACTGATTCCCCCTCTCTCAGCAGCCATTGATTGCCTGTAGCTCTTCATTTAGAGGTGGGATGTTGTAAAATTTGCCCCATCCACATCTGCACATCAGCTAGTGTTGTCATTATGCAGATAGTGTTTATGCAACAATGTTATTGAAGTTTCATGGATGGAACTCCCCTGTCATGTCTAGAAGACATTACCTAGCAGCATATCCTGGTCTTCTAGCTCCTGCAATTTTCCCATTCTCTGTAAGTTTAGGGGTTACACTGTAAACTCAGCCAACTACCAGTAGCTGGAGAAGTCTCTAGCTGATGGAGGATCTACTACTGCCACTTTCCTAAACCAATATAATTTCTAACTATGTTTTAAATACTTAGCCTTATACCCATAGATAAATGTAGCTTTCAGCACTCTTCAAAAAGAGAAATAGCTTATAATTGTGCCTATGAATCTTGAAGACATGCTAAGTGAAATATCAGTCACAGAGGACAAATGACCCAGGATTGGATGAAGCAACTAAAATATCCAATGTACAGAAATAGAAGTAGGATGTTTGTTACTGGGGGTGGGTATTAGGATGGGAAGTTTTTCAATGGTTATAATGTTACAATGACATAAAATTCCTGGTGGGTTACACAGTGTGTACTTAACAGTTTATTAAAAGAGTAGACCTTAGACCACAACAATGACTGGCCCAGAAAATGATTTTTTTTTTTTTTTTGGTCTTTCCAGGCAGGGTCTTCCTTTAGTCCCAACTGGCCTGGAGCTCACTATGTAGAGCAGGCTGGCTTTGAACTCATAGAGATATGGCTGCCTCTGTCTCCTGAGTGCTGGGATTAAAGGCATGAACCACCACGTGCAGCAGAAAATGATCTTTGTTAATGTGGTAGTGGAACTTTTATCTTGGGGGTAGTCAACAGCTGTCTAATTGTACTTAAGACTTGCTCAGTGGGAGAGATCTATGTATGGCAATGTAAACATAACCAAATACACAAGGCTGGAGATAGTATAGATCCTGGAGAAAAAAACCTACTTTTGTCACATTCCTAGACCAATGTAATTTCTTACTATATTTTAGATATATTCTCATATTTCCAGATAAGTGTACCTCTCATCACTCATCAAAAAAGATTCTTTTTTGGAATAGATGGAGACTATTACAAAGTTTCACAACTGGTCAAATGTAGAGAGTAAGTGTCTGTGAGGTGCCCAGCCTTAAGTGACTCATCTACAATGCAACATCTACATCTCTGGGTTAGGGAACATATCAGTACAAGCGGTAGAAAGAATATTCATGCATTGCTCAACTTTCATCGGCGAAGCTTCCTCATGAAACAGATGATGATTAACCCAGAAAGCCAGAAATGGCCAAAGCGCAGTGAGTAAGAAACTGGAGAGTGCTTATCCCTGAATAGGACACCTGTATCCAATCTCTGCTACCAAGGCACAGGGACCATTGATGAAGAAGGAGCTGAAAGATTGTAAGAGCCAGACACGGTGGATGACCATAAGGAAAGAGTTTTCCCACACAGTGGGAAATTTCACTCATCTGAGCTCAAAGCAGTGGTAGCAGCATGGACAAGCCCATGCTAGCTCAAGGCAGACAAAATCCCAGCATAGAAATGAGGAAACTGATAAGAAGCCCCAACCTTAGCTGAGGAACTATTGGCAAGTGATAGCCACTGGCAGAGGAGAGTTGGTTTTCATTGAAGGTTTGATGCTAGATAAGTTAACGAGGTTCCTGTGAATGGGCTCACACTAATGACATCTGGGAACTCAAATTTGACTTGATCGGCCATATATATTTCATGTACTCTGTCATATATGAAATCCAATGGGGGTATAAGATGGGTGCAGATACAGAAAGGGATCAAATATGATCAAAATATACTGAATGAAATTGAAAAATTCAATAAAATTAAAAAAGAAACAGATCACAGGTTAAATGTTCTTTTTAAAATTTTTATTTATTTTTATGTGTTTAAGTGTTTTGCCTGCATGTATGTAAGTATACAATGTGCATGTAATGCCTGTGGAGGTCAGAAGAGGGTACTGGAAGCTCCTACAGATGGTTGTTAACCACCATGTGGGTTCTGGAAACTGGATTCAGGTCTTCTGCAAGAGCAGCAAGGGCTCTTAACCACAAGTCATTTCTCCAGCCCCCAAGATTACATATTCCTGAAATACACACACACAACCCCTCACCTTGGAAATGATATATGTATTTATTACCTGATTGTGGAGAAGGTAACATGAGTCTATAAATGTCTAAATGTCTCTAAACTCCCTGAATTATGAACTTAATTATGTTCAATTAGTTTTTTGTATATCAGACATATCCCAATAAAGATGGGGAGGGCATTCTGCCAGGAGGATGAGGAGGGAATGGGGGTGACTTGATCAAAACGTGTTATAGGTATGTGTGAAACTCTCAAGCAATAAAAATATAATCCCCCAAATTCATCCCTCCTTTCATAATTATTCCCCACTCATCAACTCTGCTGAGTCCAAACTGAGCTTGTACATGAAAGACAGCCTTCTGAAGGCTGGAGCAGAAACTGCAAGTCTCATTCTTCCAGGGTCTGACTTTGTTGATGAGATAATAATCTTCTTCCTCAGGAGAAAGATTGTAGCAGTCAACCTGATTTGATCCCCCAAACTAAACCAAATCCTGTTACAAAGTCCTTTACTGTCATAACAAGGTAGAAGTCAAATTTACTGCATCCAAGACTCTCTGGGCATTGTTATATCAGGCTGAACTAAGTCTTTGGTCAATCTCAGGACCACACATGGAATGAATTTAGCAAGTGTTGTTCTTTGTATCCCACAATGTGGTGAGAAGAGATGGAGAGCTAGGGAAAGAAGCAGGCCCCAAATCTTGATTTATTTGTTGCATGCGTTATCTCCCTCCTCCCCAGGGACTGTGCAGAGTCTGTAAAAGCAAGGTGATTTTCTTGATTCATTGCTTCATCTCGGAACCTGGAAATCAACTTGTTGAGAACATAATAAACATTTGCTGAATGAATGCACTGAATCTGTCAAATAATAAGCAGCTTCAAATATAGAAATACATTCTAGCGACTTGGGGTTCTTGACTGGTTAATGTTTCTGTAGTTGAGATTTTTTATTTTTTATTTTTGGTCTTTTCGAGACAGGGTCTCCCTGTGTAGTTGAGATTTTTTTCCACTTCATTTTTAATACTGAAATGCCAGGTAGGCGAGCACTGGGCATGTAAGAGGCTTTTTCAGCAAAGAGACCATTGGGAAAACCTTGAGCACATGTCCATGGGTAACGGTATGCAGCCAGCATCAGGAAATACACTAATAAATCTGAATTCCTATCAAAGGAAGAGGGTTAGAGGGCGATGACCGGCCTGTATTAGAAGCCTGTTCATGCAGGACTGTCACACAAGAGTGTAAGCCCAGACGGGAACATGCTTCGTGGGGTTTAGGGCTCTCAAGGCCCTGTCAGAGAGCGCCTGGTCTTCCCGCTCAGGACACAGAAACTCCAGGGAGCCAGCTTGGACTTCATAGTGCTCTCTTTTATTGTTCCTGTGACAACTCATGAACTGAAATTGACTGCATGGGTCTCGTGTGTGTGTGTGTGTGTGTGTGTGTGTGTGTGTGTGTGTAGGCCAGAGGTCACCCTCAGGTGTTGTTCCTCAGGTTCTTTTCATCTTGTTTCTGGAGAGTCTCTCACTGGGACCTGGCTGTTGTTGGTTAGATTAGGCCTGCTGGCCGGCAAGCCCCAGGGAGCCACCTCTCTTCAGCTCCCCAGTACTGGAATTCCATGAATGCCCTTCTGCACCCAGCTTTTTACATAAATCCTGCTAATTCCCCAGCCCCTCCCCTGTTGTTCTAGCCTCTTCTTTTGGACTTTCTGTAATTACGGAAATTCCTCTATTTAATTAATATAACTTTTATTAATTATTTAAATTATTAATAAAATATCCCCATTTATAGAAAACACCAAACATTCTAAAGGCTCCAAACTTCAGTGAGGATCATTTATTTTTGCTTCTTTAATGAATGAGGATAAGTGTCTCACCACAGCCTTTCCAGCTTCAAATATTTTTTCTTAGTCTATACCAAGCTAAAAGACACACTCTGATGTAATTTCATTACTGCCTCTATTTTATTAATTTTCTCTAATTATCTAAAAGATGGAGCAATTTTTCACCCATTGATTAATCATTTGGACTTTTTTGTAATTTACTTATGTAAATGCACTCATCCATGTAATGCCTCTGGAGGCCAGAAGAGGGCAATGGATTCCTTGTAACTAGGTTACTGAGAGTTGCTAGCTGCCATGTGGGTTCTGGGAACCAAATCTGGGTCCCCTGTAAGAGCAACAAGTTGAGCCATCTCTCCAGTCCCTTCAATTTATCTTTAACCTCTATAAATTTTGCAAACGTTTTCCTTTAACCCCAGAAATGCCAATCTAAGTTTTGATTTTTCTCTGGGTGAGTTAATTAAACAGACAACAGTCCATCCCATGCTAATGTGATTGTGTGTATTGCCACTGCTACTCATTTTCTTCTACATATGGTTATGTGCGTGCTGTATTTACTTATGTATTCAGTATGTATATATGTTTGATTTAAAGTATAGGCTGGACTTTAATGGGGACTGTTTGGGAGCTATAGCTTAAGTAAAAGTAATCACAAATTAAGTCAAAATGAAGATCTGTGAGTCAAAATACATTTCACTTTGGAAACAAAACCAGCAACAGTTTTTCTGAAAGCCCTGGAAAATTAGCTTCTGATTAAGCAAAACAGAAAACTGACTGGTCTTTACTGGTAGCACTTGATGCCTTTCCCGACATTGGTGGCTTCCGTGGTCCTAGGTAGTTGGAGAAGTCAGTATTTTAGTGTTTAAGTGATGTGATTCCAGGATCTTTCAAAATCTAGATTGATTCCATTTCTTGAAGCAGTGGGGTTTTCTCAGCTAAAAACTGAACATGTGAGGTGTGCTTTTTTGTGGCATAGACATTTGCACGGTGCACTCCTTCTGAGCAGGAGGGGAGTCTCCTCAAGAGCCAGGGCTTCCCTGGATGTGGAAGAGTTGTCTTGGAACCCTGGGAAGCTGTTACTGCTGGCACCTTCAGATTTATGTGGTGCATATTATGGTGGCAAAGGGGCGTATTTATCAGGCCACAGTACTGGGAAACTCAGGGCAAAGGGGGATGCAACTCTATTTTATGGTAAAAACTACCTATTCAATAAACCTAGTTTATTAAAGTGCTTTCAGGGTTGATGCTTAATGTTGGAATATGCCATATCTTTGTGTGATCAACCTTATCTGCTCTCCCTTTTCCTGTTCTTACTTGTGTTCTCTCTCTCTCTCTCTCTCTCTCTCTCTCTCTCTCTCTCTCTCTCTCTCTCTCTCTCTCTCTCTCCTCCCTTGCTCTCTGTCTTATTTGTTCCCAGAAGCTCAAGTGTGAGGTTGTCCCAGAGTAAGAATTTGTGCCTCTGGCTTTTGCATCCATTGTTGGCCACAGGGAGATACAATCTCCCAGAAGTCCCGTCCCTGCTCAGTTTCCGATACTGCACACCCCTCTAACTTGCACACTCGTGTCTTACCCCTGCTGCCTCTGTCTTAGTTCTCTATCACCCTATGAGCATGCCATCCTCCGTTCCTCTCAAGCTTTCTACATCATCTTGGTGCTAAAGATGCCTGTCTTAAGCTAGGCCCTCAGGACCAGACAGTTCTCCTGTGTGGCTAGCAAGACTTATACTTGCATGCTTGTACACTGGCCTTGCACACTTATAGCTTCAGCTTATTTACTGGTTCAGACAAGTAGTACTTAAACCCTTGGCTTCTGCCCCATGGGACCCATTCCAAGTTGGCTGCTTTCTTGGTGTTCCCTGCAAGACAAGGATATCTGTAACCATAAAATCTTTAGAAGGAAGAAACAATATCCATTTAGGAAACATTCCTTCCTGGATAGTCACAGGTCAGTGCTGTTGGGGTAGGAGCTGAAGTGCCTCTTTGGTTTTTTTTGTTTTGTTTTGTTTTGTTTTTTGTCTTTTCGAGACAGGGTCTCCCTGTAGTCTCAGCTGTTCTGGAACTCACTCTGTAGACCAGGCTGGCCTTGAACTCTTTGAATTGGACACGTAGTGACCTGAAATTGAGGGGGCTGGCATTAAACTTTGGGACCTGAATTTGTAGAGGGAAAATCAAAGTGGAACATTAAGAACTTCCAGAGTGGAACAGCAGAGGCACAGTGCTCCCTCTAGATTTTGAAGTTTCTTTTTGTGATGCTGTGGAGGGGGATTCTTGGGTGGCTCAAATGATGCAACAATTATGAATTGGGGACTGGGATTTAGCTCAGCTGGTAGACTGCTTTTCTTTTTTTTTTTAATGTGTGTGAATGTACCGTCTGCATGTAGGTTTCTGCACCCATGTCGTGCAATGCCGCGGAGGTCAGAAAAAGGTGTCGGATTCCCCTGGAACTGTAGTTAAAGATGGCTCTCAGCCGCCATGTGGGTGCTGGGGATCGAACCCAGGTCCTCTGGAAGAGCAGTCAGTGCTCTTAACCACTAGGCCATCTCTCCAGCCCAGACTGCTTTTCTAACATTCACGGTCTTGGGTATAATCTCAGCAGCCCTTCCAACCAGGCATGCTGATGTGTCATTCTAATCTAGCTCTCTAGATGTGGAGGCAGGAAGATCAGACATCCAAGGTCATCTTGGGCTACATTACTGAGTTCAGGGCCAGCCAAGAAAAAAAATTGAGGTTAAAGTGAAGTTCAGAAATAAAGTTAGTAATATTTCTGGTAGAGACACTTAAATAAAGGTGACATATAGAAGAAGGCAGCCCAAGTTATGAGATTTCCTGGTATAGCTACTGTGTGTGAGGAAAGAAAAGCAAGAAGATAGAGCAGTGGGCAGCAAGGAGACGAAGCCAGGGAGGACACACTGAGAGTCTAGGCCTGGATGTTGGACCAGACGGAGATGGGCTGCGTAGAATCTTCCATAAAGGGGAGAGGGAGGAGGGAATTTGCACCTTCTTCCTGGATGAAAAGCCAAGGACCCTTTTGACTGTCCAGGTCCTGGTGGGTGTGGCAGCATTTTTTGCTTTTATTGATGTTTTCAAAGCAAACACTTCAAAGGCAAGAAGCCCAGACAGAGTGCACTGGTTTCTCCAGATAAAGACAGCAAGCCACCAGGAACCAGCCCAGCGTCACCAGCAGAGGTGCCAACACTGGCAAAGAAGCAGAAAAGCCAGCAGGAAAATCAAAGGACAAAAGAGGGCAGGACTAGGCAATGAGAAAGACGCGTCTCAGAGGCAAGCCCTCTGGCCAGAACCGCCTGTGTGCTTTAGGGCACAGCGTTTCACTGTTATCCCCTACTATGCTGTCTAGGATGGTTTTTCTAGTTTAATGATCATCTTCTCTTCAAAAACAAATTTCTGTTCAGATGGATTTTAACATTAAATGCTGAACATTATTTGGTTCATTCGCAGAAGTTATTGGAAATTACGGTGCAGCAGACAAGAGCAGAGGTCGGCCTGGGATCCAGAGCACTCTCCTTCTCATGGGCCACAGAATGCAGTGAGTGTGGGGAACCAGAAGTAACAGGGACAGTAATGACTGGAACTGCGGAGCAACCGAAGGGCTGAGCTGGCCGAGAGGCTGGAGAGCTGAAGGCTGCATTGTGCTTACAGTTTTATTTTACACATTTGTAAAGTGCCCTCATGGTTGTTATGAGAAACGTGTGCTGCCCTTCTTTGCTCTTAATTTGGAGTTTAATACTGGTCCTATTTGAAGTTCACCAGATGGGAAGACAAAGGGGCAACAGCATCATTGCTTCAGGGTGGAATCAAGCCAGTGTGGAGGCGAAACAAAGTGTGCACAGGGGAAGCTGGTGGGTGGTTTCCTGAGAGATGGTCTTCTAGCTTGGTGACATGAGCATAGCCACAGCTCAGATTCCACCAGGCCCTGGCCTAAGCATCCCAACACATAGGCTTCCCAGGACCCTCTGCCAGGACCCCATTCTCCCTAGACAACCTGGCAAAATCAAGGTCATTCTCATGACAAGAAAGCAATTCCTCCGACTGGGTTTGACTTTCAGGAAGAGCCATCTGCCCAAAGACCAGCCAGAAGAACTGGAGGGACAAGCTGACTGTCAGGCTGGGCCTTAGGGTCCATGGAGCCTTTGGCCTTCATCATAGGTGGTGGTAAAGGAATCCCTGACAGTAAGGACTTGGCAGGGTCCCTCCTCTGTTTGGAGAATATCACACACTGGGCTGTGGTGTGGGGTGTCAATTGAAAGGAGGCTGTTGCTTCTGTTTCAAGTTGGTGGATATGAACAACCAGGGTAGCATCCATTGGGAGCACCCAGATCCTGTGGACACCCATCCCTGTTCCTGTACTCTACACTGTCCATTGCTCCCTCAGTAGGGAAGTGTGAGAGCACTGAGGGGAGGTTACTTATCTTGCTCTCTGTGCAACCCAGAATTCCTCCTCTAGGTACCTAGCCAAGACGAATGGTATAGTAAAATGTTCCTAAGAGCCAACATATAGAAAGAGCCCAGTGTTCCAAGGCAGATAGACTGCTTCTGTCAGAAAGTGGACTATCTTCTGCTTCACCAGAAAGAATAAGCAGGTGAAGGCTGGGGAGGCAGCTCAGTAAGTGAAGTGCTTGTCTTACAAGCATGAAGACTGTGCTTGATTCCCAGAACCCACATAAAATCAGTCAGTCAGTCAGTCAATCAATCAATCATCAACCAATCAAACAAACACAAGCACGTGTGGGGCCTGTGTCCTATCATCCCAGCACTGAAGATGCAGACATGAGGGTTCTTGGGCTTGCCAGCCAGCCAGCCTTGGCTACGTGCTGAGTCTGAGACTGAGAGATGTTATCTCCTAAAGGGAAATTGTGTTCTTGAGGAATGAATGACACTCCAATTATCCTCTATTCTCTACCTGCATGGACACACATGTACCATATCAGCACATATATGTGCATCTGAACCCCATGAACACACACACACACACACAAATAAGTTGCTGATATAATAACATAGGTGATGCTCACGAATCGAGAAAAAAGCCGGACACAAAAGAAGACATATTTTGTGATTCCATTTTTAGGAAGTATCAGAACTTAATGAAAAAATGAGAGGGAAAAATAGAAACAATAGTCTCTCAGGAGTGGAGGATGAGAATGGATTATAAAAAGGCAAGAAGGAGGGGCTGGAGAGATGGCCTAGTGATTAAGAGTGCCAACTGCTCTTGCAGAGGACCCAGGTTCAATCCCCAGCACCCACATGGTGGCTGAGAACCGTCTGAAACTCCAATTCCAGGAGAACTCCAGGTCCAGGGGAATCCGACACCCTCTTCTGACCTCCGTGGTATTGCATGACACGGGTGCACAGACCCACATGCAGACAGTATATTAACACACATACAGAAATAAATTAAAAAAATAAAAAATTTTTTTAAAAAGGCAAGAAGGAGGGGCTAGAGAGATGGCCTTGTGGTTAAGAGTGACAACTGCTCTTGCAGAGGACCCGGGTTCGATCCCCAGCACCCACATGGCGGCTGAGAACCATCTCAGCCAATTCCAGGAGAACTCCAGTTCCAGGGGAATCTGACACCCTCTTCTGAACTTCACAGCATTGCACGACACGGGTGCACAGACCTGCATGCAGACAGTACACTCATACACATAGAGAAAAAAAAGGCAAGAAGGAAATTTGAGGAGTGTTGGAAATATCGTATCTTCAGTGGAGAGATGCCATGGTGTGCACATCCAGTAAAATAGTCAATGGTACATTCAAGAGCCATGTCTTTCAATCAGGTATAAATTTTAGCTAAAACTGTAAGCTGCATGCCAAGCCTCAGGACCAGGGAAGGGACAGATGGTTCCTTCTTCCTCTCTGATCACCTGTCACCCATTGCAGTCCCTTGGCCCCCTGAGGTCAGTCACCAAACCCAGACAGTGAAACCAATCAGAGAGTATGCAAAACCTGAAGTGGGGCTGAGTTGGGGCTGTGCATGGCTTGAGGCAGTATCTGTCATGCTAAGAAGAAGACCTCAGGTCTTCTGCATAGTCCAAGCGATAGGTGCTGGAAGAGCAACTGCAAGAAGAGCAACCCAATACAGATTTTAAAATATCCTAATCAGGGGGCTGGAGAGATGGCCTAGCGGTTAAGAGCACCGACTGCTCTTGCAGAAGACCCGGGTTCGATCCCCAGCACCCACATGGCGGCCGAGAACCGTCTGAAACTCCAATTCCAGGAGAACTCCAGTTCCAGGGGAATCTGAGACCATTTTCTGACCCCCGCGGCATTGCACGACACGGGTGCACAAACCTGTATGCAGACAGTACATTCATACACATACGAAATAAATTAAAAAATATATATATATCCTAATCAGTATGCTCAGAATTAAAATGTGTCCTTTGAGATAGCCAATGAGTTATCCAATGCCAAGGAGTCATCCCTACACACATAACATATGAGTACCACTAAATGGACTCAAAAGGTTTATATATGTATATGTGCATCTATATGTAAAAATAATTGAAGAGGTCATTAAATTGAGAGGGAGTGGGGGGGTGCGTGGAAGGAGTTGGAGGAAGAGACAGAAGAAATGATATAAAGTACTCATGTATGAAATTCTATAAATGCTCAAAATGTTCGAATTAGTCTTTGGGGCTGGAGAGATGGCTCAGCAGTTAGGAGGATCCAGGTTCAATTCCCAGCAGGCACATAGGAGCTAACAACCATCCTAATTCCAATTCCAGGGGAATCCAAGGCCTTCTTCTGACTCCGCGGGCACTGCATATGGGTGCACTTACTTACACACATGTGGTGCACTCATACATATAAAATAAAAATAATAAAAAATATAAAAATAATCTGTCTTTAACACAAGAGATTGTAATTTGGGAGGTGGAACATGGAGGTATGGACAGAGATATACATGCTTGATATAGGATGGACAGAATTTGAAATCTCAGTTAGCGATCTGAAAAGCCATGTTTTGAAGCTCTGCATGGTGGCCTGTAGGATTGCAGCTGTGCAACCTCAGCACATAACTGCCTGTCAGTAAGAGATGCCAGACTGCAGCATCCAGTCAGATCAGTATCCCGAGACTTCCCTTGGACACCAGAAACTACAGGACCCAGTCTTAGTCTGTATCAATGTTACACAGAAGTGCCAGGAAGTTTGGCAGGATCTAACCTTCCTGCCCATCAGGGCTTTCAGCCTATTTCTGCCCAAAACCCCACTCAGGAGCTCTGGCGAGTCAGAATATAGTCCTCACAGGCCCTCACATAGTGGCCCAGAATGGATAGTGCAGGCGCTATGAAGTCAACCCAAGCTGTGCTGCCTCTTGCAGGTTGCTGGCTCCTGAGCATCCCTCCCCTCTCGAGCCCACATACCCCATCTGTCACACGTTCCAGCGGGACATCACAAGACCCAGGCCTTGCCTGGATACAGAGTATCTGCAGCCCACTCACTTCTCCTTTGGCTGTTGTGCTGTTCTCTAGTTCACTCAGTTATGAGTGAAATGAGAAAGTTTTCAGGGCAACACACTGCCCATGTCGCCATCTCTGTCGCTGTCAGACCTATCATGGTCATTGCCCACCACACCTTGTGGCCGGGCCTCTTTCCCTGCCTAGCAGGCGATATCAGGTTGCGCCTGCCAGGGCAAATCCACCTCTATGGAGACCGGACGCCCATTGTTCTCCCAACTACAGTGGCCCCAGGAAGCAGTATAATTTGGGGATGTTCCAGCCTTTAAGAAGCATGGGGATCCCTCTTTCAGGGTGCAGTACAGCTCTCCCGACTGCCCCACAAGTGCAGATGGCTCAGCCTCAACAGCCCTTCGCATTGGACCACAGGCCTCTACCTTGCTCAAGGGCAACTGAATTGAGAGCCAAAGAAAGAATTAAAAATTGGAGGAAGGAGGAGGAGGATGAAGAGGAAGAGGAGTTGGAGGAAGAGGAGGAGTTAGAGAAAGAGGAGGAGGAGGAGAAAGTGGGAGATGACAAAGAAGAACATGAGGAATATGAGGAGGAGGACAAGGAGGTGAAAAAGAAAGATGAAAAGGAGGAGAAGGAGGGGAAGGAGGAAGAGGAGGAGGCCTGGAGTTGGCTGGAGGAGAAAGACTCACCCAGCTGTTCCACGCTCCAGGAGAACTTTCTCAAGCAAAAACTGGAGCTAAGTGACTTTCTAGGCTCTGTAGAGTCCCGGTAGTCATGGAAAAAGGGGCAGGGCCAGCAGCCTCAGGCTGTTGCACCAAACACCTGTGCTGCTCCTGTATCTGCACTAAAGATACCCTGTAAGAGAAAAGCGTCCACATTAGAGCTGCGTCTGCCACCTCCAGGGCCACCACAACTGCAGTGGGATCAAGGTGACATCCCCCCAAGATTCCACGCATTGACAACAGGAAAGAACTGGACAGTAGGAGGGCCACCAAGGGTCAAGCCATCCAGAGCTCAGATGGCAAAGTGGATGTCCTACAGCCTAAAACCCAGGTGGTGGCAGCCTGCACTGCCCCTCAGCCTGCCCTGCCCAACCTCTGACCTACAGAAGGGCAGGCTGGCTTTCTGCCCCTGCACACTAACAGGGTTTCTGGCCCAGCTGCTTCTGCCCTTAGGTCCTTGACACCCCAGGCTGGGGGGCCCCCAATCCTGCCTTCCCTCATACCTAGTCTACCCACGAACCCCATTTCTCCTTTGGCTTTCCCTTCTGACTCTCTTCCTCCTTTTAGGTCCAGGCCCAGTTTGGGGGTTCCACCTGATGCCAACAAAGACACAGCTCACTTGGCCAGAGCTTTGGCCCCTCCCCTTTCTCACCACCCTGTACCTCCTGGTCCAGAAACTTTGCCCTTCCGTCCTCCCTCCAGCAAGAGGGAATCCCCAACCCCAATGTGCATTGATCCCCCTCTTGCTCTTTCCTCACGTCTGCTCTAGCCCCTCCCCCAGAAGTGCTCCCACTGCCTTTCCTACCACAGCATCCCCTGTCAGTGAAGACATGATCTGGGAGCCATCTTCAGAGCCCGAAGTGATGGACATGGACACCACGCCCCCTTCTGAGGCAGTTATTCTACAATCGTTCCCAGTTAGCACAGGGAGCTCTTGGCTCTTCCACAGCTATGGCTGCATGCAGCAGAGGGGGGGTGTGAATGCCACTGAGTCCGCTGCCACTCCTGCACTCAAGGTTCCCTACCCCACTTCCACTAAGGACAATGTGCACACATGTGAGCAGAGGCAGAGCATGTTCTCCCACCAGTGCTCCTGGTCTGTGGGTCCATTCTGGCCTGGTTCCTGCTCTTCCATCCATGGTAGCAATGATGTCATCACATCCGCCCATGGAGTTTGAGCCCATGGACACCGCCCCACCTTCTAAGGCTGTCCTCTTCCAGTCTCCACTTGCCTCTAACCATGTCTCCACCAGGTTGCCGGGCCAGTCAGTTTGGGGGCTCTGACCTGGCAGAATTAATCCTGTTCAAAATGCTTAGACAAGTTACAAAATTTGATGTGTTCTACCCATGTAGATGCCCCAAACCTGGTGACCAAGCATACCATGACATTGGTCTGTATATCTGAATGTATTAATACTTTATTTTCCCGAGTACTATTCTCAGTGTTCCCAGATCAGTTTCTTGTTGATAGTGTTGTGGATTTATGAAAGTGAAGCTGGTATTAACATTCTTGCAAAAGACTTTGTATTTAAGGAGTGGCTATGTTTCACACCTTTCTGTTTTAAAAAACAATACTGACTGACTCTGGTGCCTGACTCAGGTACCGCAGTCGGGTCGTGTGTTCGGACTCAGGTTCCGGACCTGATAGGAACACTTGGAGCAGCCCGACACAGCTCCAGGCAGGTAAAAGCTTAGGATAGAGTGACTTTTGTGGTGCTGGACAATTGATTTTCTGGTCTGTGGCAGAGGGCCTGGTGGCTGGCGGGGGCTAGGTTGGAGCCCTAAGCCCAGTGGGTCGCCCTTCACCCCTCGCAGCCGGAAGGGGTCCTGAGCTTGGGTCTGACTCTAGTGCCTGACTCAGGTGCTGGGGCGTGGGCTAAGCCAGGCATCCCCCCCCCNAACACTATGAAAAGTAAGTAATTCATTTATAGATGGCAGCACCATTTACAGCGTCCAACAGGGGGAAGTGACGACCAATTCAAGGACAGACGGACAAGTAAAAAAAATGGGGAGATCTCCCAAGACCAGCTGAAGCAAGCGCAGGAAGGTAGGTAGGAGCTGGGTGCTTCAGCAAGGCTGATTCTTGTTTGACTTAATCTAGTTAATCCGTTAATCCAGTTGTGTTTGGCTTAATTGGCTTTTGTGGCTGTGGAGGCCCAGTTATCCTCCCAGCTGGTATAAAAGGTAGGGTTGTGTGAGTCTTGAGATCTGAGATCTCCTGAGAGAAGCTGAAGCGCAGGTACCGGGGCTTGGGCTAAAGAGCACCCCCCACCCCCCTAATACCAAAGAATACACTTTCTACCTCAGTACCCCACGGAACATTCTCCAAAATCGACCACATACTGGGACACAGAAGAAACCTCCACAAATACAAAAAGATTGAAATAATTTCTTTTTTTTTAATTTTTTTTAAATTTTATTTATTTCTGTACGTGTATGAATGTACTGTTTGCATGCAGGTCTGTGCACCCGTGTCGTGCAATGCCGCAGAGGTCAGAAGAGGGCGTCTTGTTTTTTTGTTTTTTTCTTTTTGGTTTTACACTTTTTTTGGTATTTTTGAGACAGGGTCTCCCTTTTAGTACCAGGTGTCCTGGAGCTTGCTCTGTAGACCAGGCCAGCCTTGAACCCACAGAGATCCACCCACATGGCACCTATAACACCTGCCCACCTGTAATGCTAGTTCCATGGGATCCGACACCCTCTTCTGGTCTCCATGGGCATTGTCCACATGGGTATGCATTAAATGCAGGTAAGATACTCATACGCATAAAATAAAAAGAAAGAAACTTTTAAAAATCAAGTACTAGGGGCTGGAGAGATGGCTCAGCCATTAAGAGCACCAACTGTTCTTGCAGAGGACCTGGGTTTGATTCCCAGCACCCACATGGCGGATAAGAACCAGAACCATCTTTAAAGCCGGGCGTGGGGGCGCACACCTTTAATCCTAGCACTCGGGAGGCAGAGGCAGGCTGATCTCTGTGAGTTCAAGGCCAGCCTGGTCTACAGAGTGAGTTCCAGACCAGCTGGGGCTATAGGGAGTCCTGGAGCTTGCTCTGTAGACCAGGCCGGCCTTGAACCCACAGAGATCCACCCACATGGCACCTATAACACCTGCCCACCTGTAATGCTAGTTCCATGGGATCTGACACCCTCTTCTGGTCTCCATGGGCATTGTCCACATGGGTATGCATTAAATGCAGGTAAGATACTCATACGCATAAAATAAAAAGAAAGAAACTTTTGAAAATCAAGTACTAGGGGCTGGAGAGATGGCTCAGCCATTAAGAGCACCAACTGTTCTTGCGGAGGACCTGGGTTTGATTCCCAGCACCCACATGGCGGATAAGAACCAAAACCATCTTTAAAGCCGGGCGTGGGGGCGCACACCTTTAATCCTAGCACTCGGGAGGCAGAGGCAGGCTGATCTCTGTGAGTTCAAGGCCAGCCTGGTCTACAGAGTGAGTTCCAGACCAGCTGGGGCTATAGGGAGTCCTGGAGCTTGCTCTGTAGACCAGGCCGGCCTTGAACCCACAGAGATCCACCCACATGGCACCTATAACACCTGCCCACCTGTAATGCTAGTTCCATGGGATCTGACACCCTCTTCTGGTCTCCATGGGCATTGTCCACATGGGTATGCATTAAATGCAGGTAAGATACTCATACGCATAAAATAAAAAGAAAGAAACTTTTGAAAATCAAGTACTAGGGGCTGGAGAGATGGCTCAGCCATTAAGAGCACCAACTGTTCTTGCGGAGGACCTGGGTTTGATTCCCAGCACCCACATGGCGGATAAGAACCAAAACCATCTTTAAAGCCGGGCGTGGGGGCGCACACCTATAATCCTAGCACTCGGGAGGCAGAGGCAGGCTGATCTCTGTGAGTTCAAGGCCAGCCTGGTCTACAGAGTGAGTTCCAGACCAGCTGGGGCTATAGGGAGTCCTGGAGCTTGCTCTGTAGACCAGGCCGGCCTTGAACCCACAGAGATCCACCCACATGGCACCTATAACACCTGCCCACCTGTAACGCTAGTTCCATGGGATCCGACACCCTCTTCTGGTCTCCATGGGCATTGCACACATGGGTATGCATTAAAGGCAGGTAAGATACTCATACACATAAAATAAAAAGAAGAAACTTTTAAAAATCAAGTACTAGGGGCTGGAGAGATGGCTCAGCCATTAAGAGCACCAACTGTTCTTGCGGAGGACCTGGGTTTGATTCCCAGCACCCACATGGCGGATAAGAACCAAAACCATCTTTAAAGCCGGGCGTGGGGGCGCACACCTATAATCCTAGCACTCGGGAGGCAGAGGCAGGCTGATCTCTGTGAGTTCAAGGCCAGGGGTTCCCTGTATTTATTTTTTTCCCGAGCTGTCCTGGACTCACTCTGTAGACCAGGCTGGCCTTGACTCACAAAGATCCGCCTGCTTGCCTCCAAGTGCCAGGATTAAAGGTGGAGAGCACCCCATTTAGGTATTATGGGCAGTTTTGCAAAATGAACAGACCACTGTTACTAGGATTTAATCCATTTTTAATATTTGGGTGCAGAAGAGATGGCTCAGTGGTTAAGAGTACAGAGTACTCTTGTAGAGGACCCCAGTTCGATTCTCAGAACTATGGTAGCTAACAAACATCCACACACATGCAGGCAATGTACTCATACACATAAAATGAAAAATAATCTGGGCCTGATTGTGCATACGCCATCAATCAGCACTCAGAGCAGGGGCAGGTGGATCTCCTGAGTTCAAGGCCAACCTGGTCTACAGAGTGATTCAAGGACAGCTGGGCTATAGGAAGACTGTCATAAAAAGAGCAAAAGAAGCGGCATGGTGGCGCACGAACCTTAATCCTAGCACTCGGAGAGCAGAGGCAGCAGATCTTTGTGAGTTCAGGGCCGCACTGTCGTACAGAGGGATTCACAGGAGATGGGGCTCTAAGGGGAAGACAACCTGTCGAAAAGACCCAAAGCAACACAACAAAAAAAAAAAAAAGAGCAGAAAGGAAAAAAAAAGAAAACAAATAAGCTCATTTCTAACTTGATTAGTGTACTGTTCCGATTATTGTAAAGTGACCATTCTAGCCAGTTTCGGCCTGGGAGGATGAAGATGAGAACATGGAGTATCCTGGAAGATAATCCAACCTCCGGAACAACAAAACGAAAGAAAACCTAGGAAAGACTCAGAAAAAATGCAAAACATGTAAAGATACAGACTGGATGGGGTGGTGTGTAACAGGGGAAGCTACCATGTGGATTCTGGGAGAAAGCGGGTATGACACTTGAGGTTCTGTCTGCAGAGATATCCGAGACACAGAACTAAGATTGGCGTATCATAGTACCTGTATATAGTGTGTTCTTATGACAGAGACATAAATGAATAGAAACACAGTTGGTCTGCTATGCACTGTACATGTGACAACAAGCACAAATACCTATACGTATTAGATGAGTTACTCAAGTCCAGTTACAGATAGAAGGCAGGTTTACCATATCAAGCAGCCATCGGCTCTCTTGTGAACTCACATTTCTAGAATAGAACCAGGGTGAGCCTTGTAAACTCCAGGTACAGCTTTGCCTCTGGTTGAATTCCCTTCTCAGTAAGTCTGCATGCTAGAGAATCAATCTGTACTGGTTGCGGCAAACACCATACAGCCCTGACTCCCCTAAAGCTAGTTGTGTGTGGAATTTTTACATCCGCCCACCCTATGTGGTGATGTCGTGGGTAATATATCCAAATGAGACACAAAACGGGTATCCTACCGCACCAAGAAACAGTTGATGCCTACTTTTAATAGCTGAGCCATCTCACAGCCCCTATAGAGAACTATATGATCTTTATCAAAAAAGTTTCTTTACTGTTAATTATAAATATTTAGACGATAAGTGAGATATCTTATCCATGACACACTTATCAAAAGATAGCGCAGTGTATCCCAAAAGAATAGCGAACACATTGTACGCACCCATCAGAGAGAACCAGAAACAGTTACTGGCCGGATAGTCAGAATACCATAAAGAGACAATCTCTCAGCGCACAAGTCGAGAGGCAGAATGATTATAGTAGCAATGTAGTGTGGATCTCTGATGGGGTATTCCTAGAAGAATGCGTGGCCCTGAGATGATACACGATGAGATCATATGCGTCCAGAATGCTCGCGTATGGAGTGCCCCTGAGGACTGGGCTCTGATGGAAACTACGAGCATTGTGCATAGAATCGCAGTGCTGGCCACATTTCTGGAAAATCTTTAAGACCAGAAGTAATAGCTATACGCTGCCTATTAGCCTCTCTGCAATACGCGTGACAGTATTGCATAAGAGAAATTAATCTGATAAGAGTAGGCAACGGCCCACCAACGCATACCAGGACTATTATAAATAAAAGATAGAGTTATTGGTTAACTATTAATCAGCACATGTTGCGGTGGCTGGAGTATTCAAACCCAGTCGGTTACCGCAGCAAGATAGAGACGAGTGTGTTGCTCTATAAAGGCGTGAGGCCCCTCAATACATCCCTTACACGCCCTCCGCTACTTGTTTATTTTCAAAGAAATTGTCTTTACTTTTTTTTCTTTTTTATTATGTGTTATGAGTATATTACCCTGCCTTTTAGTAATGCCATTACCACACATGTGGTGACATGCCCATGGAAACCAGAAAGAGGTCGTGTGAGTCTATGTACGTAGTCAGTGAAACCGCAGTTTATACTCAGAGTGTGCAGTCAGTTATGAAAGGTGCATGGCTCGCGGGCAAGCCAGAATTTCTGTGGGATGGTCTCGGAAAGGCCCCTTTGAGCCTGTCGAGAGAAGCAAAAGCACAGGTCACTAGTCACACTAACAAGAGATCGCATATGTCTCTCAAAATACGCATACAATCAAGAATTGATAAAACCAACCAATGTAAATCAACTAAATTTACACAACAAAGGAAATGGCTTCTTTTCTTGACTCTAATCCGGCACTTGCACGAACTATACGGTGACACAGACCTGCATGCACAATACAGGTGTGATTCAAATATACTCCAAGACTCACGACAGAAATAAAATACCAATCTNAGGGAGACCCTGTCTTGAAAAGACCAAAAAAAAAAAAAATGGTTTTATTATGACTTGCCTAATTTAATTTGAATATGGGTGAATACTTCATTTGTATGTAATGAATGTCATTAATCAAGACAGTGGTATTAAACTGCCAGAAACAAAACTGGTGCCAATTCCCTTCCCTTCTACTTCACAATCCCAGTGACTCTTTCAAGCACACAGTTCTAGGCAAGACCCACCCTTCTCAGCTTTGATTGCAGCTGATCCTAAGAATGAAAGTCACTCTTTCAAGGACTGCTACTGTCCAGCACAGCTCAGTGTCCTCATGAACCCTCTCACCTGACTTAGCTAGAAAACCGGTTACCAGAGGAACAAGAGTTTTCTATCACTGCCTTTTTCCTATCTACATTTTCCCTTTTAAAATTGGACTCCTGCTCAGATGAAATGTCTGTGTGGTCTTTCCTGACCCTGACCTGGCTGCCTCCCTTTCCAGCAAGCTCTTGTTCCTCTCTTACCTGCACGGCTATTCATGAGTCACACAAATCTCTTCCCTTCATTCAGGCAGCACAGTGGGTCACCTCTGTCACAAGCCACGCAGCCTCCTGTCTCTGCTGACCCACATAGATCTTGGCTTGGTCACCCCACGCCAAGAAAACGGTCCTGGGTTGACTTTTTGTCGGCACATCTTTGTCAGAATTAACTTTCTGTCTCACGAGCATCTTCCTCACACTGAGATTAAAGGCTTCTCAGCCCAGCTGCTGTGGGTCTCAGTGTTGCATCCTGGTCCTGGGGCTCTATCTACTCCTGCTGAAGCGCTTCCTTTGATGCTCTCAGAAGCAGTGTTCAAAGCATCCGGTTTGTTTCAGGTTTCCACCCAGCACATTACTCCTTGGCCTCCAGTGAGTAATGAGCCACTGGGCTTGGACTACACCATGCCTTGGGTTTCAAAGTACTTAGGTAGTCTCCAATTTTACTCAGTCTTAGGTGATTTATCTTTTACCTAAATTAGCTTTTGCTCCTGTATTCTCTCGTGTGTCTTTCACCCTAGCTCCCCAGTTGCCCCAAAGATGCTACACTGAAAACGTAATAGGCAAAAAAAACAAAACAAACAAACAAAAAAAAACCCTCAATGCCATTATTAAGTGGTCAAATATCTCTCTACTGTGTTATCTAAAAGAAAGCTGGCACTGAGGTGTGGTGCACAGATGGAGACAGGAGGAAAGGACTTTGAGATAACCTGGGCTACCCATACCTTATCTCAAAAATAACAAAAAAAGTTGGGTGTGGTGATGCACACCTTTATTCCCAGCAGAGGCAGGTGGATTTCTGTGAGATGAAGGCCAGCCTGGTCTACATAGTTCCTGACCATCTGGGGCTACACAGAGGCCCTGTTTCAAAACAACAAAAATAAAACAAAATCATCAAAAAGAGGGGGCTGGGGATGTAGCTCAGTTGGTAGACCGCCTGCCTACCAAGCAAGAAGCAACCCCCTGAGTTTGACTCTCGGCATCTTGCAGAAATTTCCCTAAAAAATAAATTCTCCATTACAAATCATGAGGAAATGATGCTGGATGTGGTTGTGCAAGCCTTTAATCCCAGCACTTGGGAGGCATAGGCAGGTAGATCACTGAATTCAAGGCCAGGTCAGCCTGGTCTACATAGCGCCTTCCAGGTAGCTGAGGCTAAAGGGAGATGCTGTCTCAAAAAGACCATCAAAGCTAGGTGTGGTGGAGCACGCCTTTAATCCCAGCACTCGGGAGGCAGAGGTAGGCAGATCTCTGTGGGTTCAAGGCCAGCCTGGTCTAAAGAGGAACTCCAGGCAGCCGGTACTAAAAGGAGACCCTGTCTCAAAAATACCAAAAAGATAAAAAAAAAAAAAAAAAAAAAGACCAACAAAACAGCTAACAGGATTCATTTCCTCCTGAATCAGGTGGAAATGAATCCTGTTAGCTGTTTTAACAATGTATGTTCAACAACCCTGATCAACGTATTTCTCAGTCAGAACCCCTGTGTTTAGACAGAATCTCATTTTCACCAAAAGCTGGATAAAGGAGAATTGTGGAAGATGGGCAAGGAGCTCAGGATATTCTCGGAGTTCTTACACGATTTTTACAAAATTGCACGTTTAAATGCTCAAAAAGTCAGTCTTAGCAAGGGTATAATCTGTAGTCATTAACTTGCGCATTTTTTTGTTACCCTAGGCACTGGGCATTAATAGAGCTCACTGTCAAACAAAATCTACTTTCTCTATTAGAAAACAGTCACTGGGAGGGTGAAGGGGTGGGAGCACTAAAAGGAGTTGGGGGAGGTAATAGAAGAGAGAGATGGTCAAAATATATTGTAGAACTTTGGAGGCAGAGGCAGGTGGATCTCTGTGAGTTCAAGGCCAGCCTGGTCTACATAGCGAGCTCCAGGCCAGCTGGGACTAAAGGGAGACCCTGTCTCAAAAAGACAATAATAATAATAACAAACAAAATAAAAATAAATATATGGTATATACAAAATTTTCAAGGAATAAATTAAAAATATTATGAAACAAGAAAAAGAAAAGAAAAGAAAATCATGAAACTAACATGGTGGGAATTCAAGTACTCAGTAGGTGAGGCAGGAGGCTCCTGAGTTAGCTACATAGTGAGACTCAGTCTTAAAAAATAAAACAAAGCAGGGTGTGGTGGTGCACGCCTTTAATCCCAGCAGAGGCAGGCGGATCTCTGTGAGTTCAAGGCCAGCCTGGTGTACATAGTGAGTTCTGGGACAGCTTGGGTTACAGGGAGACCCTGCCTCGAAAATGACCCAAAAATAAAATAAATAAAAATAATAAATAAATAAATAAATAAAATAAAACAAGAGGCAGGTGGGATCTCTGTGAGCCCAAGGCAAGCCTGGTCTACATATAGAGCCCCATCAGCTGGGGATGCAGGGAGACTGTCTCAAGAGAAAAAAGAAAGAAAGAAAAAAACTTTGTCAAAGGAGGGAGGGAGGGAGGGAGGAGCTCTGGCAGAAATATTAGGCATCCTAAAGAAAGGATGCACCGAAATTGAACTTTGGAAGAATGTACTGAAAATGTTCATGTTTTCCTAAACCTGCCTACACAGAAGTTCAACTCTACCAGATTAAAAAAAGACAAAAACTTAAAACCTACACAAAATTAATGTTTTTTGCTGGGCTTGGTCGGGCGTACCCAAATAGGGAAGCTGAGGCAGGAGGACAAGTTCAAGGCATCTTGGGCTACATAGTAAGACCCTATCAAGAAAGACCTATATCAAGAAAATGGAGGAGGAGGGGGAGAAAACAGACTGATTCTCCCTCCATTTCTCATTTAAGCTCTGCACCAATTCTCCACCCCCACCCCACCCCCAAGCTTTGACTACTTCCACATGAACACTAGATTCCCTTCCTCTGTAGGGATGTTTACAGTTGGTTTCTTGAGAGTCAGAAGTGTATCAGCAAGGTAGCCTAGCTCCTGTGTACCGTGTTCACGGCAAGGCAGCCCAGCTCCTGTGTACCGTGTTCACGGCAAGGCAGCCCAGCTCCTGTGTACCGTGTTCACGGCAAGGCAGCCCAGCTCCTGTGTACCGTGTTCACGGCAAGGCAGCCCTAGCTCCTGTGTACCGTGTTCACGGCAGGGCAGCCCAGCTCCTGTGTACCGTGTTCTCGGCAGGGCAGCCCAGCTCCTGTGTACCGTGTTTACGGACAGGCAGCTAGTCCGTGTGTACCGTGTTTACGGCAAGGCAGCCTAGCTCCTGTGTACCGTGTTCTCGGCAGGGCAGCCCAGCTCCTGTGTACCGTGTTCACGGCAGGGCAGCCCAGCTCCTGTGTACCGTGTTCTCGGCAGGGCAGCCTAGCTCCTGTGTACCGTGTTCACGGCTTCAGTGGGTCTTTAGTAAGTGTGAGTAGGGGCTGTCAACTCAACTCCTTCCCTAGGACCTTCCCTGAAATATAGAACTATCATTCTACCCTAGGCACACTAACCTCCTTTTCGTCACTATCAATGACCAGCACTGATGCCCACTAAGCCCACGATGTTAGAGTAACGCTACTGAGTTTCCTGAATTAATCTGGTCTTCCTTAGCTCTTTCTTCAGCCCTCCATTCTCTTTGCCTTGGGAAAGTCCCCAAGCTGTTCCATGGGGGCTGGCAACCCTCAATTCTACACTTTTACAGAAAGTCAAGACAAATCTTGGAGATGGTCTCAAAAATTGTTTTTTAACTTTTTTTTTTTTTTTCAAATATAGGTGGCTATGTAAGCAGAAAGTCTGGAAAACAGTGGGTGAGAGCAAAATGAGTATTTTTTTCCCAAAGGCAATTTGGCAACTTGGTCAAAAGCCCTTTCTATATAAATCCCCTCTATGTTAGCCACTCTGCTTTTAGAATGTAACCCAAGGAAATAATTATGTGTCAGAGATTTAGCTGTAAGAACATCTATTATTGCATACTACACTAGTAGCAGGAATGTCACAAATAACCTAAGCAGCCCCAGATGGAAGATTAATAAACGCTGTGATTGCTAGGATGGGGTTACTCATTTGTTGAAGAGAACACAGAAATGAACACCAACATGTTAAGATGTTCACAACATATGGATGGAAAAGCGAATCATCAATATTAGGGGCAGCTGAGAAGGCTCAGTGCATAAGGTGCTTGCCACTGAGCCTTATGACCTGAATTTGATCCCAGGACCCACAAGGCAGAAGAGAACCAGCTCCTGCAACTGATCGCATACATGAATGTGTGCACGTGGATGCCACACACAAATTAATTTAAAAATTTATATATGTGACTATATATATTGGCTATAATTAAATCTAAAATGGCATGTTAGCATATTACTAAGAAATAAAACAGCATTGTCGGGGCTGGAGAGATGGCTCAGCGATTAAAAGCACCGATGCTCTTCTTGAAGAGGACCTGGGTTCGATTCCCAGCACCCACATGGCTGGCTAAGAACCGTCTTAGAAAAAAAGGAAAAGAAAAAAAACCCAGCATTGTCAATTAATAATGGTACACCAGTGTTTATAAAGTCCACACTGATTTTAAAGAAGATGAAATGTGAAATAACATGCACATCAATATCAACAGAATATCAGGTGTATGTGTGTAAAAATTCTACAACTTCAAGAACAAGGACTTTCAAGGAGTCACAAAAGTAGAATGAGGGGCAGGAGGAGGAAGGAAGCAGAAACCAGAAAGAATATAGGACCTGGAAGATAAACAGACAACTAAAAACTCAAGTAAAAAATTAAATGGAAAAATATAAAACATACACAAAAGTGGAACAACCCTGTGGGAATCATGTTGCACACACATTTAATCCTAGCACTTGGGCAGAGGCAAGGCAGTGGATCTTGTGAGTTAAGGCCAGCCTGGTCTTACAGAGTGAGTTCCAGGACAGCTGGGGCTACAGGGAGAACCTGCTCGAAAAAAAGACCAAAAAAAAAAAAAAAAAAAAAAAAAAACAAAACAAAGACAACCGAGTGGAACAACCAGGAATTGTGCGGACGGGTACACTATTGATAAGAATCACCCCCTGCATCACAGGGAGGAGAGGAAGGAGAAAGAATCCCAAGGAGAATGGTATTGATCAGTATCTTCAACAGAATAAATATTAAAATTTCCCCAAACTAGAAAAAAAGACAAAAACCACAACACAAAAGAGTATATAGAACTCCAACCAGACAAGAACTCAAAAGAAAGAAGAAGAAAACTCTCCAAACCATATCAGAGTTAAAATGCTAGATGCCCAAAAAAGACAAAAACTGAAGCCACAAGGAAAAAACCAAGTTACATTTTCAGGGGAAAAACCTATCAGAATTACAACTGACTTCTAGTTCAAACTATGAAGCAAGAAGAACATGGGAGCAAAGCATTCCCAGTAAAAGACTATAGATGCCAACTCAGGTTTCATTACCCAGAAAAATGTCAATTATAGTTGAAGGAGAGAAAAAAAAAAAAAAAAAAAAAAAAAAAAAAAAAAAAAAAAAAAAAAAAAAAACAGCCCGGTACTGGCCACAAAAAAGACTTTGTTGACCAAGAACAAACCAAGATCCAAACTCTGAATACTACAATTTCAGCCATCTTATATTTGACAAGGGGGCCAAGAAGCCACCAGGAGAAAAGACAGCATCTTCAGCAAGTGGTGTTGGCAAAAAACTGGATCACCACTTGTAGCAGAAGGAAATTAAACCCCTAACTCTCCTGGGCATGTACCCTCAAGACTTACCCCACCACAGGATACATGCAACAGCCATGTTTTGCAGCTCTCTTCACAATAGAAGGAGCTGGTGGAACCAACCTAAAATGCCCCTCAACTGATGAGTGGATAAGAAAATGTGTATATCTAACAATGGATTCTATGCAGCTAGTAAAGAAAGATGACTCCACGATCTTGGCAGGGGAAATGGCTGGAGCTAGGGACATCTGCTGATGAAGTAACACAGTCCAGAAAAACAAACTGACGAATGGGTATCCCTCATCTGTGGATTCTATTGCCAATTACCCAGTTTTAAGTATTTCTTGCGTAGGGCCCCTGAGCTTTTATCCAAAGCGTGGGGTAACGGCATATTGGAAAACAAAACAACAACAACAACAACAACAACGAAAGGACTGCATCAAGAAACTGACTGAACAGTGAACTTCTGCTCAAAACAGTCCAACTTCCTCATGGAGATATTGAGAAGACTAAGAGATGAAACGCATGTTTGGCCGAATGCATGACTCTGGTGGGTGGGGGATGGGCGGGAACACGGGTCTAGATTTGTTTAAAAAAGAAAAATAAATTTAAAAAAAAAAAAAACACAGCAGTTTATACTAAGTGCCAAAGCCAAGGAACTGTCACTCTCAGAAGGGTAAGTTACTGAGGTGCCCTGTTCCCCTCTGAATACCACTGTCACTTTGAAGAGATTCTATTCTCTCCAGTTCTAGATCATTTCTTTGGTGCTACAAGACTTACCAATCGTATTTTCGGACCTAACCCTTTAAGGCTTAAGTATTTCATCTAATAAATCACAAAAAATGTGACTGTTCTTCAGATTGTGAGGTGCTACCTTTGTACTTTGTATAGGCTAAGAGAAATGAGGACAGGAAAATGGTACCTCGGATTCTAAATGAAACTAGGGACTCCTCAGACAAAGGGTCCAAACATACACTCTCTTGCTCCCAACATCTTCTGGTTACCTCAACCTCATAAAGCTATAAACCAAATAAGGAACCGACCACTGCCCTCAGGGGATCTGTCAAGACCCTGTGGATACTAGCTAGAAACAAATGCTACTTGTCACAGCATTAGTCTCTATTCTCTGGGATTTGCTTGAGATGTTTATCAGTAATTTATCTACTGTAAGTAAAAAATATTCACAAAGTAGATTCACATGATTCTCTTCCTTAAACTATCTGAGGACTTTGCAGGGTGTGATAACACAGGCCCAACTCTTCTCCACCACCCATTTCTCTTGCCAAGGGATTCAGCTGCCATGCAAAAGAGTTTAAATCATGAATACAGGTATAATACGATGGAACGTCAATAAGTAAAATTACATGACTCATGACAAAGTAACAGGTATAAAATATCTCAGACCATAAGTGTAGACAGTGTTAAGCATTTCCAATGGGAACCACCAGCCACCCCCTAAAAAAGGAAATGCAGAGTCAAAAAAATTTGCATCCAAAGAACCAGTTTCTACATGTTTCTATGTATATCCTAGAAGAATAACTATGACCACCACAGTCTCTAATATATAAAAGAAGCAGTCAAGTTCTCTGACCATCAGGGCTTTGTCCAAAAAGCCAACCTAGCCAACCCCAAACTTCCTCTGAAAAGGACTCGCCGCCCCTCCTAAGTGCCTGGAGGGCTGCACTCCGGCAAGAACTCCCTAACATACTGAATCAGTCACAAGATCTCTGGAAATCCCCAATGGTTTCTAAATTAGTTGTTTCTTCCCACTCCCCAATGTGTTTTCCAAAGCTTCAAGCATCTTCTTGGGGCCTTTTCACCAATACAGAGCTCTTACCGGGATCTCCCACCAAAGCAGTTGGTTCTGGGGGGCGAGGTGCCGGGTCTCTGCAGCCACTGCTGTCCCGCTGGATTCTCTTGAAGGTGGCTGCGATACTGGAAGAAGGATTAATCGTAAGACAGGACAGAAATGTTAAGAAGTCAGGCCCTTTCTGAGAGTTAGTTGGCTACCATGCAGCGAATTCGCTGGGGCTGAGTTACCAGCCATGAGACACCTTGCCAGCAATAGCCACTGGCTTAGGAAGCAGGGACAGGAGTCAAACCTGGGGAACAGAGACTGACTTGCACACCAAATGAGCTTCAGCCTTTCAAATGTGACACAGAGAACAGACACCAGCCATGCCAAGTGAGGGCAAGGAATGGGGACCTTTTCCACAGTGCAAATGGAACTTCTAAAGTCCAATCCAATCACGGAACTATTCACCTAAAGGTTCTCTAACAAAAGCAGCACCAGGTGTGGTACACAACCGCCGTCCGCATCCGCTGCACTGGCTCCAGGCGCCTTCCAGAGGCGCGGGCAGCTGGGGACCTAGAGCCCACCCGCCCGGGGACCAGCCGGGACGCCCCTCCTTGGAGGCCGGAACCGCGCGCCAGGCCCCTCCCACAGGAAGCCACCGCGCCGCCCCCGGTCCCCCGCGCGCCGCCCGCCACACCCCCCGACCCCCCGCGCCGCCCCCGGTCCCACGCGCCCGCCACCCCCCACCGTCGCCCGCCACCCCCCACCGTCGCCCGCCACCCCACCCACCGCCGCCCGCCACCCCACCCCCGGCTCCCGCCACCCCCCCCCGCCCGCGCCCCCGCGGAGCCCCCGGCACCCGGGCAGCCTACCTGCCAGGGCCACACGAGCGGCGCCCCCAAAAACTAGCTCCTTCTTCTTGCCTCCATGTAATGCTGCACGTGACAGAGTTCAAGAAGTCCAACAGTAGCTGCACCACACTGGAAAGGCCGAGAATCCAGGGAACTGCTCAATCCACAAGGCTGGATGTTTTAGTAGTCCCAATCTAATGCTGAAGGCCCAAATGGATTCCAGGAGATCTGCCGGTCTCAGTACATGCTGGGATCCGAAAGGTTGATCACAGCAGCAAGACAAACTCACCAGATGAGAGAGGCAAGCCACAGGAGAAAAAGGGACCAGCTCCCTCTGCCATGGCCTTAAATACTGCCTGCCAGCAGAAGGGAACGCCCACATTTGGGGTGGGCCATCCGGGTTGAGGTGGTCCAATCAGAAGACCCTTTTTCTCTTATTTGTTCCTTAGTCCAGTCAAGTTGACACCCAGGATTAACCATCACACCTACCATTATTTTCAGACTTTGGAATCTTTGTATATGAGTGGAGAGTATGTATGCATATTTTAGAGTAATATAAAATCAAAAGAATGAAAAAAAAAAAACTAGTTTGTCATGACATTGTGTCTAACCACAGTATTTATTTTATGGGAGTGCTTCTTAGTATTTCTTTTTTTATTTTTTTATTTTTATTTTATTTTTGTATGTGAATGTACTGTCTGCATGTAGGTTTGTGCACCCGTGTCATGCAATGCCACAGAGGTCAGAAGAGAGTGTCGGATTCCCCTGGAACTGGAGTTCTCCTGGAATTGGAGTTTCAGACGGTTCTCGGCTGCCATGTGGGTGCTGGGGATCAAACCCGGGTCCTCTGTAAGAGCAGTCGGCACTATTAACCGCTAGGCCATCTCTCCAGCCCATTAGTATTTCTTATACAAGGCTGCTTGAGCTTTTGTCCAAGCCTTTTCTAAGATATTATATACACTCACTTCAAACATACTACCTGTAACAAAACACTGTACTCACAGTCCCTGTCAGTCCCTGTCTTACAGCTTTCCTGCTCCTGCATTTATTCTGTTGCTTTTCACTGGTTCCAACTCAGTCCACTTTAGAATTTAATAAACATATTCAACACTTCTTAGCATTTCCTATAAGCAGGTATTTTAAGATGTTTATCTTTGGAAAGCATTTATAAAATTTTCCAGTAAAGGCTGAGGGCATGGCTGAAGCCTGGATTCCATCTTCAGCAGCATCTCACACATACAAACCATACACGAACCCAACAGGTGACAGATGTCTGTCATCACCAGATGGCTTTCAAATCCCAGTTTTTAGATGTCATTTTCTGTAAACACTAAATCAAAACCAAATTCCGGGGCAGCAAGGTGGCTCAGTGGGTAAGAGTGCCTGATGACCTGAGCTGAACCTCCAGACCCCATATGGTAGAAGGGCAACTCCTGAAAGGTGTCTTGACATCCTCCACATGCCCCCCGCCCACACACACAAATAGCTTTTTCAAGACAGGGTCTCCCTGCAGCCCCAGCTGTCCTGGAACTCACTCTGTGGACCAGGCTGGCCTTGAACTCACAAAGATCCGCCTGCCTCTACCTCCCAAGTGCTGGGGTTAAAGGCATGTGCCACCATGCCAAGCTAGGAATTTAATTTTTTAATGAAATAATCTGATAATTTAGCTTTGTGGTCTGGAGTCTACATGCTTTTGTTGTAAAGCCAGTCTCAAGACCCAGAGCCCTAGACTTTGATTCTTTTTTTTTATTATTTTATTTTTATTTTTGTATGTGTATGAATGTACTGTCTGCGTGTAGATTTGTGCACCCGTGTCGTGCAATGTCGCAGAGGTCAGAAGAGGGTCTCAGATTCCCCTAGAACTGGAGTTCTCCTGGAATTGGAGTTACAGACGGTTCTTAGCTCCCATGTGGATACTGGGGATCAAACCCGGGTCCTCTGTAAGAGCGGTTGGCGCTCTTAACCGCTAGGCTATCTCTCCAGCCCATGATTCATTTTTCGATGCTGGGGAATTAAACCGAGGAGCTCACACATGCACAGTCAACAGCCCCCACTTAATAATCAAGGAGTTTCTGCTTTCCCAGGGATTTAGTTTCAAAGAGAACAAAGAGCAATTACAACAAGGATGTACCACTCACTAAAGGAAACACCACTTAAAACCAGCTTGCCACTTAGTGACCCACGCATAGCATGCGGATGAAGAGCATGCCTGCCCTGCTAAACTACATCGACCACATCCTACTGCGGCTACGTCTTGATGGCTTCAAACTGCACCGAACTGCCTGTGGCATGTGTACTTCTAAAAGGGGACAATGTACCAACCAAGAAAAAGCACCCAGACCAATTAGCCCAGTAAGTCATTATGAAAAAAACCTAAGACAATTACATTCTTGAAACAATTCTTTAAATATTTAATAAACCTTTTATTTGCAAATAAATAATGTTATATATATATATATATATATCAACCCTAAACAGACATTAATAATCCACTAGCATTTATAATCAAGATTAATTCAAAATTTATGAAGCTTCACTAAGTTTCATGACTGCCAAAGCTCAAGTAATTCTGTTACCTGTTTTGTTTACTACTTAGAAGTTACAGATGAGCCGGGCGTGGTGGCACACAACTTTAATCCCAGCACTCCAGAGGTAGAGGTAGGCAGATCTCTGTGAATTCAAGGCCAGCCTGGTCTACAGAGTGAGCTCCAGGACAGCTGGTACTAAAAAGGAGACCCTGCCTCAAAAATACCAAAAAAAGGATTAAAAAAAAAAAGTTACAGATGTTTAATCGTGGGGGAGAATTTTGTTTTTTTTTTTTTAAATTTTTTTTTAATTATTTATCTTTATATGTGTATGAATGTACTGTCTGCATGCAGGTCTGTGCACCCATGTCGTGCAATGCCGCGGAGGTCAGAAGAGGGTCTCGGATTCCCCTGGAACTGGAGTTCTCCTGGAATTGGAGTTACAGACGGTCGCCATGTGGGTGGCTGGGAATGAACCCAGGTCCTCTCAAGGAAAGAGTCGGTGCTTGTAACCGCCGCTGACAATCTCTCCAGCCCGGGGGAGAATTTTGGAGGGAGTTCAAGCCAATGAACCACCAGCAGGAAACTGCCCTTTCTTTACACTAAACTTAGTTTGATTTTTTATTGCTGATGTTTTGTTTTTTTTTAATGTGTATGAGTGGTGTTATTGTCTGCATGTAGGTTGGTGCACCCGTGTCGTGCAATGCCAGAGGTCAGAAGAGGGTGTTGGATTTCCCTGGAACTGGAGTTAAAGACAGTTCTTAGCTGCCATGTGGGTGCTAGAGCAGTCAGTTCTCTTAACAGCTGAACCATCCCTCCAGCTGCTGATGTTCTTTGAGACACCCTGTTTGGC
Organism: Rhizomys pruinosus; assembly: GCA_009823505.1. Lineage (NCBI taxonomy): Eukaryota > Metazoa > Chordata > Mammalia > Rodentia > Spalacidae > Rhizomys > Rhizomys pruinosus. The sequence goes on along the minus strand of VZQC01007150.1, from coordinate 71,051 downwards.
CTTGAAACTTGAGCTCCCCTGCCTCAGACTACTACGAAGTTTCTTGGATTAAAGGTGTGTGCCATCATGCCTTTAAGTGTAAAAAACTGTTTGTGTGCCCAATGTATGTGCATGGGTGCATGTGTGGTGGAGATCCTGATTAGAGAACAAGTCTGCTAAGTCAGTTCTCTCCTTCCAGCTTTACTTGGCCTCCAGGAATGAAACTCGGACCTTTATTTTTTATTTTTTTGATCTTTTTGAGATAGGGTTTCCCTGTAGTTCCGTGTCCTAGAACGCACTCTGTAGACCAGGCTGGCCTTGAATTCACAGAGATCTGCCTGCCTCTGCCTCCCAAGTGCTAGGATTAAAGGCATGCGCCACCACGCCCGGCTAAAATTTCTAAATAGAGAAAGTAAGGAGTTCCAGTAACTTAAATATGCAATCCTTCACGTATCCTTTAGCTCCTTACAAGAAGGGTACTAAATAAGTTAAATGTTCCTATATGTTTTAAAAAAAAATCTTATATTTCTTGTGAAGGGCCCAACAACCATCGGGGAGGTATGACAGGACAGGATTCATTTTGTTGCACAAAGTACACTTCCAATAGTCAGTAGAGATTATTTAAAACTCAAGTGAGGATGAAAAACGAGCTATAGAGCTAATGCAAATTACATTAAACCCCAAATGTAAAATATAAACAGAAATGAAATTTTCCTAAAATACCCACTATTCTTACTCCCAAGGAGAGTAACTATACCACAAGGAACTTTACATGGGCTAAGACACTTATCTTGCTTTAATTTATGTAAATAAAAATAAAACTCGTATCTAATTTTTAGGGTGATACAGTTAGAAATATACAATTCTATGTTTATGGATAATAGGTCAGCTAGCTGAAGTAAGTCAGCACAATCATTTGAATTGGTTGTCAGCACACTGGGCGGGGCTTATTCCTTTTCTTTAGCTGAAGTAAGTCAGCACAATCATTTGAATTGGTTGTCTGCACACTGGGCAGGGTTTGTTCCTCTTCTTCAGTTTCTTTGCACATGTGAAACATGACATAAGATGTCCTGTTCTGCCATGAACAATACAACCATTTTTAGGTCGACCCTGGCAAATCACACAAGGTTCAATGGCATTAAGGGGAACACTAGACTCCATACTCCCTTCTTTGGCTTGGACTTCATCCTTCTCAAACTCTTTGAGCTCTTCTTGGCTGCTATAAATAGTGCTACTAGAAGTGGAGGGCTGGGAGAAGTCCTCACTTTCTGGTGACTGAGAGCCTTCTGTAGCTCTATCATCATTTTCCTCGATACAGGACTCTCTACAATCACTCACTGTAGATTTTTTGCCATCAGGCACATCCAAGCCCTCTTCTTTATGAGCAGAGTTTTCTAGTTTGGCTTTTTCAGAGATCTCCCCTTTATCTTTCCCTTTATCTTCTGGAAGCCAATTTTCACGAAGGGCCCAACATCTGTTGCAGTGTGATGGGAGAGGAGGATTCCTTTCCTTGCAGGAAGTACACTTCCAATAGTCCTTCAGTAAAAGACATTAACACTAATTATTCTTTAACACTAATTATTAGTCATAGTGAAGCTAATAACTTCAATGTGTCTGAAGGAAAAATATCACAGTTCTTTTCAACATTTCATATTTTACATAAAATAAGCAACAACAACATGAAAACTATAACTAATAGTGTATACCAGAAATCTGTTAGACAGTTTTAATAGTTCAAATGGTGAACTATATGAGATAATAACATTTGTCTGACTGCAGGCCCTAGGATCAATCCCTAAAAACTATTTTTTTAAGGGGGGGGTCTTTTTGACACAGCACAGGGTCTACCTATAGCCCCAGCTGGCCTGGAGCTCGCTACGTAGACCAGGCTAGCCTTGAACTCAGAGATCCGCCTGCCCCTGCCCCTGCCCCTGCCTCTGCCTCTGACTCCTGAGTGCTGGGATTACAGGTGTGTGCCACTCATGCCCAGCTATAAAACTCTTTTTTATTAAAAAAAAAAAAAAAATGACAAAAAATAAAAATCATGGTGCTGGCAAGATGGCTCTGAGGTAAATATTGCGGAGACTCCAGGTCACAACCACCAATTAACTCCAGTTCAAGGGCATCCAATGCCCTCTCCTGGCCTCCATAGGCACCGAATGTACATAGTGTACATCCACACATGCAGGCAAAACATTCATAAACAGGAAATAAAAGCAAATCTTTTTTTTAATTTTTTTTATTAATTTTTATTTATTTCTGTATGTGTATGAATGTACTGTCTGCATGCAGGTCTGTGCACCCGTGTCATGCAATGCTGCGGAGGTCAGAAGAGGGTCTCGGATTCCCCTGGAACTGGAGTTCTCCTGGAATTGGAACTGGAGTTCTCCTGGAATTGGAGTTTCAAACGGTTCTCAGCCGCCATGTGGGTGCTGGGGATCGAACCCGGGTCCTCTGTAAGAGCAGTCGGCGCTCTTAACCGCTAGGCCATCTCTCCAGCCCCCGCAAATCTTAAATATATGCTATTTATTTACTACCAAAATGGATTAAAAAAATTTTAATGCATTGCCGACGTGTATAATTGCACCCGTGTCATTGCAATACCCTCATCAGATCCCCTGTAACTGGAGTTATAGACAATTGTTAGCCACCATGTAGCAGCTGGGAAATTGAACCCAGGTCCTCTCTAAGAGCAGCCAAAGCTCTTAACTCTTGAGCCATCTCTCCAGCCCCCAAAATGGATTAATTTTTAAGAGGCTTCTAAAAATATAAAGTCAGGGGCTGGGTGGCCCATGCCTTTATCTCAGCACTCAGGAGGCAATAGCAGTAAGTTCAAGGCCAGCCTGGGATACATTTTTGCAGGCCAGCTGGGGATACAAGGAGATACTCTCTCCAAAAAAGACAAAAAATAAAAAAGAAAGTCAGGGCTGAAGAGATGGCTGGCTCAGTGGTTAAGAGCACTGACTGCTCTTATAATGACCCAGATTCAGTCTCCAGCACCTACATGGCGCTTAACAACTACCTGAAACTACAGTTCCAAGGAACCCATCCAATACCCTTCCTCTTCTGGGCTCCAAGGGCTTTGCATGACACAGGAGCACTTACATACATGCAGGCAATATGATGTTGGGCATGGTGGCGCACATGTTTAATCCCAGCAATCAGGAGGCAGTGGCAGGCAGATCTCTGAGAGTTCAAGGCTAGCCTGGTCTACATAGTGAGTTCAAGGCCAGCCAGCATTGCAGGGAAACCCTGTCTCAAAAATAAAAATTAAATATATATATATTAATGAATCAAAAAAGTTAATAAAAATATAAAGTCAACACTGGGCTAGGGATGTAGCTCAGTGGTAGGTGCTTGCTTAACATATAGAAATCCCTGTGTTCCATCCCTAGGACTGGGGGAAAAGTCAACAGTCTCTCTTTTTTTCTGCCTCATCTGGAAAATCTTGAAATTAAAAATGAATTCATTGTAGTCTTACATACCTATTATATCTCATCTGTTTAAGCCAGATTGGGTATCACATGTCTTTAATCCCAACACTTGAGAGGCAGAGGCAGGCAGATTTCTGAGTGTGAGTCCAGCTTGCTCTGCAGTAAGATGAGACCCTGTCTCAAACTGCCCCCCTGATACATACACACAAAAAATTAACCTGCTTGAAGATACAGACATAGCTCATTCACTTAGATAAGTAAGTGTTGTGGCATCTTTCCTTTGCATTTAAGTCCTCTTGCAGAGGACCCAGGTTTGATTCCCAGTACTCACATGATGGTGAACAAGCAACTATCCACAACTCCAGTTCTAGGGGATCTGATGCTCTCTTCTGACCTCTCCTCTGGGCATTGTGCAACACAGGTGCACCTACCTACATGCACATAATACACTCATACACATAATATAAATATAATAAAAAATGCTGATGCTGGATATAGTGGTGCACGCCTGTAATCCCAGAACTTGGGAGGCAGAGGCAGGCAGATCTCTGAGTTCAAGGCCAGCCTGGTCTACAGTGAGCTCCAGGCCAGCTGGGAACTAAAGGGAAAGCCTGTCTCAAAAAGACAAAAAAAAAAAAAAAATTCTGGACAGTACCTAGATTCTATTCAACAAAGCTAGATGAAATCTGTACCTTTTCTAGACAAACAGATCCCATAAATTATTAGGACTCCTTAAGAAGTACTCTAGCCAGGCGTGGTGGCACGCACCTTTAATTTCTCTGTGAGTTTAAGGCCAGCCTGGTCTACAGAGCAGCTCCAAGACAGCTGGGGCTACAGGGAGACCACTCACACAGCAGCTAAGAGTGTCTTTAAGCTGGGCGTGGTGGCCCATGCCTTTAATCCTAGCACTTGGGAGACAGAGGCAGGCGGATCTCTGTGAGTTCCAGGCCAGCCTGATCTACAGAGTGAGTTCCAGGCCAGCTAGGGCTATAGGAGACCCTGTCTCAAAAAAATAAATAAAGTGCTCTAAAGGCCACAGCTGGGGCTGGAGAGATGGCCTAGCGGTTAAGAGCACAACTGCTCTTGCAGAGGACCCGGGTTCGATCCCCACCACCCACATGGCTGCTGAGAGCAGTCTTTAACTCCAGTTCCAGGGGAATCCAACGCCCTCTTCTGACCTCCGCGGCAATGCACAACACGGGTGCACAGACCTGCATGCAGACAGTACATTCACACACAAAGAATAAAAAAAAAAAAAGGCCACAGCTTACCTGAATATCTCCTATTCTATTTATGAGAAATTGAAAATAATAATTCTCAATAGCTACTGCCACTAAAACCTACCACAATCCAAAATATATGCCCCATATTTGTCAATCCTTTCCTATACTCGCTGTAGCTGGCCCAGTTCTTTTTTTTTGTTGTTGTTGTTTTTTTTGCCTTTTCGAGATAGGGTCTCCCTGTAGCCCCAGCTGTCCTGGAACTGGCTCTGTAGACCAGGCTGGCCTTGAACTCACAAAGATCTGCCTGCCTCTGCCTCCCAAGTGCAGTTTTTCTTTCTTATCCCAACTTCTCTTCATACCTTGTGTGGTGGCTTGAATAAGAATGTGCCCCCGGGCTGGAGAGATGGCCTAGTGGTTAAGAGCATCAACTGCTCTTGCAGAGGACCCGGGTTCGATCCCCAGCACCCACATGGTGGCCAAGAACCGTCTGAAACTCCAGTTCCAGGAGAACTCCAGTTCCAGGGGAATCCGAGACCCTCTTCTGACCTCCGCGGCATTGCACAACACGGGTGCACAAACTTGCATGCAGACAGTACATTCATATACATACGGAAATAAATAAAATTAATAAAAATTAAAAAAATT
>VZQC01007150.1:0-65632 GCA_009823505.1 Rhizomys pruinosus | reverse complement strand
AAAAAAAAAAAAAAAAAAAAAAAAAAAAAAAAAGAATGTGCCCCCATAGGCTCCAGGTAGCTGGTGATGCTGTTTGGGGAGATCTTAGAAAGGATGGCCTGGCAAGAAAGCATACCACTGGGGACGGGCGTGGAAACACGCCATCCTAAGGTGTACCCTGAATTGATATGTCATCTTAGATTGCCTGAAAAATAGCCTACCAGAGAAACAGCTGTTTAAAAGTGGCTTAATGAGCCAGGTGTGGTGTCACATGCCTTTAATCCCAGCACTGGGGAGGCAGAGGCAGGCGGATCTCTGAGTTGAAGGCCAGCCTGGTCTACATAGTGAGTTCCAGGACAGCTGGGGCTACAGGGAGACCCTGTCTCAAAAAAGACCAAAAAAAAAAAAAAAAAATCAAACAAATGTAGTAACAGATTCTACTACAGCAAATAAAGTAAAAAATTTTTCCGTCATAAGAGTTTACAAGTTTTAATTGTATAAAAATCACCCCATTTCAAGAAGTAGATTAAGCATCTTATTCAAATTTTGATCTCAATGTTGTTTTTATTTCTTTAAAAGGTGCTACATACTTACAGCTAAGGAAATTTCAGGATCTTCCTCAAATGAATCTGCATCACTTTCCCCTGCCTGATACACCGTGACTCGATATACCTAAAAAATAAATTATTTCCATCAATTCACCCACTTTTTCAGCCAGGAAAGCAGAATTCTTAGTACGCCCTAAACTAAACATGGTAAGTTCTGAAACAAAAGTCAGATGGAGTTTAAAGCAAGAAAACTAAGACAGTAAAATCTGCATTCATCATGACAAAAGCTGCTGGACACTAAAAATGAGACAGAATGTTCGAATAGATGTTCACTTTATAAATACCAAAGTCTAACAGGAAAACTGCTAGGAATGTTGAAGGTATAGTCATTTTCAAGAAATAGATATACAGGTACTATTTGACCTTGTGTAAATGTTTTACACTTGAGAAAAACAAATTAGTGTCACACAAAAGGAGAGAACTAAATTAACTATTTTTAAGAATGTCCATTAAGGGGCTGGAGAGATGGCTCAGCAGTTAAGAGCACTGACTGCTCTTGCAGAGGACCCGGGTTCAATTCCTAGCACCCACATGGCAGCTAAGAAAACCATCTTTAACTCCAGTTCCAGGGAAATCCAACGCCCTCTTCTGACCTCCACAGCATCGCATGACATGGGTGCACCAACCTACATGCAGACAGTACACTCATAAACTTAAAAAATAAAGAAAAAAAAATTTTTAAGTTAAAAACAAAAGAAATGTCCATTAAGGGGCTAGAGAGATGGCTCAGTTGTTAAGAGCACTGAATGCTCTTTCAGAGGACACGGTTCTATCCCCAGCACCCACATGGCAGCTAAGAACCATCTTTAAGCCGGGTGTGGTGGCACACACCTTTAATCCCAGCACTTAGGAGGCAGAGGCACAGGCAGGTGGACCTCTGTGCGTTCAAGGCCAGCCTGGTCTACAGAGTGAGTTCCAGGACAGCTGGGACTATAGGGAGACCCTGGCTCAAGAACACAAAAAAAGAAAATGAAAAATAAAAAAAAGGAATGTCCATTAAGATCTACTAAATTCTGAGATTAGTAATATTAGAGCGTAATAAACCAGGTAATAAGAAACAATGTGAAATTTCACAAGTCTAGAAAGCAATATTCTAGTCCGAACAAATCAAGAAGCAAGGACTTCAAGTAAAATGTGAATGTTACAGCTTCAATCTTATAAACTTAATGAACATGGAAAACATTTATCAATGTTCTAAAAAACTACCTCATCGTCTTCGTCTGAGAGTTCTTGTCCTTCTTCACTAAGACTATAATCTTCTGAATCAAGAGATTCAACTTCAAATTCTACACTAAATTGATCAGAAACTGATTCTTGATCCAACCAATCACCAGAATGTTCACTTACACCATCATTGAGATCCTATAGAGAAAAAACAAAATGTATTACTTCTTGGCTTCGGTAAGAGCTTCCTACACAGGTGTGGTGGTGCAGGCCTCTAATCCCAGCACTCATGAGTTAGAGGTAGGTGGATCTCTGTGAGTTCCAGGCCAGCCTGGTGTACATAGTTCTAGGACAGCTGGGGCTCGAGGGAGACCCTGTCTCAAAAAGATAAAAAATAAAAAAATAAAAAAAATAAAGAGCTTCCTAATTCATCCAGTGCCTGTTTCCCTTCTCATTTCCAGATTATGCTCACTGGTATTAAAGTTCAAGGTTATTACATTAATATATTAGTTTCCAGAGGCTGGAGAGATAGCCTAGCGGTTAAGAGCACCGACGCTCTTGCAGAGGACCCGGGTTCGATCCCCAGCACCCACATGGCGGCTAAGAACCGTCTGTAACTCCAATTCCAGGAGAACTCCAGTTCCAGGGGAATCCGAGACCCTCTTCTGACCTCCGCGGCATTGCACGACACGGGTGCACAGACCTGCATGCAGACAGTACTTCACACATACAAAAATAAAATAATAAAAAAAAAAAAAATTTTTTAATATATTAGTTTCCACTTCAAAACATACAGGAAGAAGGACAAAGCCCCTTAAAACTTAAGTCATATACAAGATGACATTAACATTTTCTTTTCTCACAGAGATCCGCCTGCCCCTGCCTCCCAGGTGCTGGAACCAAAGGCCTACCCAGTTCTTTACTATTCAGTGAACATCAGTGCACATGATTTTGGCCTCTTCTTCCAGTTTTTCCATAGGGCAAATTCCTATGGGTAGAATTACCAAACGCTGGCTTATTTTCCAGTCCGTCATACTAAAAAAAAAATAGAATCTTATTTTCCTTTGCATTTGACTATGTGTGAGGTTGATTTTATTTTTGATACAGGGTCTCATGGCACCCAACTCACCATATAGCCAAGGATGACCTTGAACTCTAAATTCCTGTTTCTACCATACAGGTGCTGGGACTATGGGTACGCACTATTTATTACATGAGCCTTTCCTTTGTGTGTGTGGAACTAGGGGGATCAGAATCCAGGGCCTTGTGCTTGCTAGACAATGTCTCTACCACTGAGCTACATTGCCAGCTGCATTTTTTTTTTTTTTTAATTGTGTATGAATGTACTGGTCTGCATGCCGGTCTTGACCCGTGTCTACATGCCGGAGGTCAGAGAGGTGTCGGACTTCCCCTGGAACTGGAGTTTCTCCTGGAATTGAGTGTCAGACGGTTCTCGCGCCATGTGGGTGCGCGGGATCGAACCCGGGTCCTTCTGCAAGGAGCAGTCGGTGCTCTTAACTGCTAGCTATCTCTTCAGCCCACCAGCTGCTTCTTATAAATTGTCTATTTTCTGCTGTGTGGTAGCATTTTTTGGGGGGGTGGTCTTTACAGACAGGGTCTCCCTATAGCCCCAGCTGGCCTGGACTATTGAAGATCAGGCTTGCCTTCAACTCACAGAGATTCCAACTTGCCCTGTTCCTGAGTGTGGATTAGGCTGAGGCCACTTGCCTTGTGTTTTATGTATAGCATTTGAGTCGTGGGTATTTTAGATGCCATTCATTTCTTTTTTTTTTTTGTTTTTTAAATTTTTTATTTTTGTATGTGTATGAATGTACTGTCTGCATTGCAGGTTGGCACCCGTGTCATGCAATGCGCGGAGGCAGAAGAGGGGTCTCAGATTCCCTGGAACTGGATTTCCTGAATTGGTAGTTACAGACGGTTCTGCCGCCATTGGTGCTGGGGATCGAACCCGGGTCCTCGCAAGAACAGTCGGTGCCCAACCCCTAGGTAATCTCTCCAGCCCCTTTTTTTTTTAATTTTTTATTATTGAACCATTCTTTTACAAGTGTCCCATTTGAGTTACAAGATTTTTTTTTCAATCGGGCGATGGTGGCGCACGCCTTTTAATCCTAGCATTGGAGTTTAGAGGCAGGCAGACCTTTGTGAGGTCAAGGCCAGCCTGTCTACAGAGTGAGTTCCCAAACAGCTGGGGCTACAGGGACCGTCTCGAAAAAGACAAAAAAAAAAAGGATTTTTTTTTTATCGCCTTTGCCCAAGTAGGAGCTTTAATCAATGCAAGGCTATCAAGCAGCCAAGGAAGTTCTAATAAGGGGACCGAGGCCTGTGCTTTCTACCCCTGATCTTTGGCTAATCAGTTGACTCTTTGTAGCCCAGGCTGGCCTTTTTGCCTGATCCTCCTTCTACTTCCTTAGTGTTGAGCTGGATAGTTGAGTGCATAATTTAAGAAGTTTTTTTTTTGGGGGGGGACTGGAGAGATGGCCTAGCAGTTAGAGCGCCAACCGCTCTTGCAGAGGACCCGGGTTCGATCCCAATCACCAGCCATCACCCACATGGCGGCTGAAAACCGTCTGTAACTCCAGTTTCCAGGGAATCCGACACCCTCTTTTTTTTAATTATTCTTTCTCGGGCTGGAGAGATGGTCCTAGCGGTTAAGAGCAACCGACCGCTCTTGCAGAGAACCCGGGTCGATCCCAGCACCAAGGCGGCCAAGAACCCATTTAGGTCCAATCCAGGGGAATCCGAGACCTTTCTGACCTCCGCGGCATTGCCACAACATGGTGAAAACCTACATGCAAGCAGTACGTTCATACACATACAGAATAATAAAATTTAATAAAAAAAAGCAAGTCACAGGTCCTAGGGAAGAGCCTACTACTACTAATCATTTTGCTAAGTAGACATGGTATCAAACTGCCTTCTAAATATCTTTATAGACATAGATTAGTGCAGCTCTCAGACCCCATTAGAGAAGTTTCTTTTGAATGGTAGTTACCAGAGACAACTGGTTAAAGAGCAAAGAATAATTGTGAAGTGCTCAGCCCTAAATTGACATCTCCATCACATGCCCTCCCTCCCCCAAGGTTCAAGAAATATCTGGAAGAAGGCTGGGAAAGACTGCCAAAGCCAGAGGTTGGGAACAACCGCTGTGAAATAATGTTTTTTGAACCTGACACAATTTGATCTATGTACTCAGGAACTTGCAACAAAGATGGTGCTTGCTGACGGGTGTGGTGGCGCATGCCTTTAATCCTAGCACTTGGGAGGCAGAGGCAGGCGGATCTTTGTGAGCTCAAGGCCAGCCCTGGTTACGAGTGAGTTCCAGGACAGCTGGGGCTACAGGGAGACCCTGTCTCAAAAAAAAAAAAAAAAAAAAAAAAAAAAATATATATAATGATATTATATAATATATATATAATCAAAAACAATAATCAAAGATCGTGCTTACACAAGATACAGCCAGTCAACCTTCCAGCAGGGGTGAGGCTGAGACCATCCCTACTACCACCCCTGCTGGAGGAGCTATGGGAGTTGGTGGCTGCTGGGCTGCTGGGATGCTGGGAGGGAGAATTGTTTTCTTCAGTGTCTCAAGTGGTATGGCCTCTGGTTGGGAAACAGGCTGAACCTGTGGGTTTAAGGCCAGCCTAGTCTACAAAGCAAGTTCCAGGACAGCTGGGGCTAACAAGAAGACAGGTCTCAAAAAAAAAAAAAAAAAAAAAAAAATTCCAGTTTCCTTATTCATTTTTTCATAGAACAAACTTATTTTTTTTTTAGATACAGGGTTCCCTGTAGCACCAAGAGACCCAGCTGGCCTAAAACCTACAGAGATCTGCTGGGATTAAAGGCATCCACCACCAAGCCCAGGAGACTGATTTTTGTTATGAAAAGTTTCACTGGTGGGGCTGGAGAGATGGCCTACGGTTAAGAGCGCCGACCGCTCTTACAGGACCCGGGTTCGACCCCGGCACCCACATGGCGGCTTGAGAACCGTCTGAAGCTCCATTTCCAGGAGGAACTCCAGTTCCAGGGGAATCCGAGACCCTCTTCTGAACTCCGCGCGTTGCACGACGACAGGGCTGCACAGACCTGCATGCATTACAGTACATTCATACACATACAGAAATAAATAAAATTTAAAAAAAAAAAAAAAAAAAAAAAAGTTTCACTGGTGGTGGAATATGCCTTTAATTCCAGCAACTCAGCACTCATGAGGTAGAGGCAGGCAGATCTCTGAGTTCAAGGCCAGCCTGGTCTACAGAGTGAGTTCCAGGACAGCTGGAAGGAGACCCTGTCTCAAAAAGACCAAAAAAAAAAAAAAAGTTTCATTATTTTGCTGACTCTGCTTGTGTCTTCAATACTTTCATACTGATTTTTCTGCTCAATAAACCATGCATGCTTGATCTTGTCACCGACACATTTAGCACACAGAACCACCGTAGAGCCTGTTGATGTGTTTTGGACAATATTGCAAGGACTTTAGGTCTCACCATACAAACCGCCTAAGTTTACCAGGGACATACATGTGGATTTTGGTGTTTACCGGGACACACCACATGTGGATTTTGGTGTTTTCCCAACATTCTTGGTATAAAGACAAACAATCTACTGTATCAGCAGTTTGAGACAGCCTAGCTTTGTTAAGAGTCTGTGTGGCAGGACAGCGTATGATGGCCTGGCAAATGCTGTGCCATTCTAAATGCCTATAAGCACCATCTCAGAAGTATTTCCCTTAATTTTTTAAGTGTTCACTTCTAAATTCTCAGATTATACTTCAACAACACCTGAGTTTACTATTGGTACAGTGGTCCACAAAGATTCTCTAATATATAAGATAATATTAGTAACTGTGGATATTTGTTACTTTATCAATACCAATGCTACTCTGTTCTCTCTCACCCTTCTCCCCAAACTTAAAGAGGACTGGAAACAGACCTGTGATTATTCGAAATCAAAATTTACCAGTGTTGAGCAATACTCTCATTGTCGTATACAGGCATTCTATGCACGAGGACGGCTTCGCTTCATTTAAACATGCATTACCTGGGGGGAGGGCGTCTCTGCCACCTCGCTGCTGCTGCTCCTGTCACAGCATATCTCCCTTAACACACACAAAGCCAGGCTTTCATCAAAGGACAGGGATCTATGGCGCTTTCTTTGTCGTTCACCAGGTAAATCATCTGAGTTTTCTTCTAGATGTGGAAGGGGAAAATGGATAATTAAATCCCTATACTATGATTTAGAAACTGAAATGACTTCAGTACCTATTTGTAACAATAAAACTTCAATGAAATTAAAAACAAAGGAGCAAATCACTAATGCCTCGAAAAAGTCAACAATGTTTAATTGGATCTGTCCAACTAAAAGTGGAATTTAAGTTTTCCTTGCCCTGACATGGTGGCATACACCTTTAATTCCAGCACTTGAGAGGCAGAGGGAGGAGGATCTCTGTGAGGCCAGCCTGTTCTACATAGTTCCAGGCCAGCTGGGGCTACAGGGAGGAGACCCTGTCTCAAAAAGACCAAAAACAAAAAAAGTTTTCCAAAGGCTAGAGAGATGGCTCAGTCATTAAAAGCATGTATTGTCTTTACAGTGGACCAGAGTTTGTTCCCAACACCCATGTCAGACAGTTCACTACCACCTGTAACTCCGGCTTCAGGGGGACAACTCTGGCCTCCTCCATGGCTGCATTCATATGCAAACACCCACATACACATACTTAAAAATAAATCCTCTAGCCCAGCATGGTGGTGCACGCCTTTAATCCCAGTACTTAGCACTTGGGAGGCAGAGGCAGGCAGATCTCTGTGAGTTCAAGGCCAGCTGGGGATACAGGGAGATCCTGTGCCAAAAAGACCAAAAATAAATAAATAAATAAATAAATAAACAAATAAATAAATCTTCTTTTAAAAAAAGCTCTCCAATCTTCTTTCTAATTTTTTATTAATTTTTATGTGTATGAGTGTACTGTCTGCATGTAGGTTTGTGCACCCGTGTCGTGCAATGCCCTGGAGGTCAGAAGAGGGCGTCAGATTCCCCTGGAACTGGATAAAGACAGTTCTTAGCCACCATGTGGGTGCTGGGAATCAAACCCGGATCCTCTACAAGAGCAGTCAGTGCTCTTAACTGCTGAGCCATCTCTCCAGCCCCCCAAACTTTCAATTAACTCCACAAATCACAATGAATTTAATCCACCTAGAGCTTTTTACTAATCCAATAATTAATAATTCTTTGGTCACTTAGGAAAATTTCATGTACCTTTATTAAAGAATCAAAATTATTTGTTTTTGGGTTGTTTTGTTTTGAAGAAATATTGTTTCACTATGTTGCCCAAGTTGGACCTGAATTTCTGGCTCCCACAATCCTGCCTCACAGTGGCTTCCAAATAGTTGAACCACACGCTACAGGTGCACATATCTCTTTCTGGCTCTGTATTTTTTCTCTTTTTTTTTTGTATTTTTGAGAGAAGGTCTCCCCTTTAATCCCAGCTGGCCTGGAACTCGCTATGTAGACCAGGCTGGCCTTGAACTAACACATCTACCAGCCTCTGCCTCCAGAGTGCTAGGACTAAAGGCATGCACCACCATGCCCAGCAGGCTCAGTATTTTCAACAGAAAAACAAATGCAAACTATCCAGTTTATATAAACTATTTGACATTGAAAGTCAGAATGTTAGTAAATACAAATGAGAGTCCTACTTACACCAGATATAAAAAGTAAATTCAGAGCTGAGTGTGGTAACGCAAGCCTTTGATCCCAGCGCTTAGGAGGCAGAGGCGGGTGGATCTCTGGAGTTCAAGGACAGCCTGGTCTACATAGTGAGTTCTAGGCCAGCTGGAGCTGCAGAGAGACCCTGTCTTAAAAAAGCCAAAAAGAAAAAAAGGTAAATTCAGGGCTGGAGATGGCTTGGCTCTTGTAGAAGACCTGGGTTTGATTCCAATATTCATAAGGTCAGCAGGTCACACCATCTGTAACTCCAGTTACAGAGGATCTAACAACCTCTTCTGACCTCGATAGTCACCAGACATGCACTGGTGCACATACAAACACACACACATATTTATATACAGGCATGTTCTAGTTTCTCTTCAACTGCTATGACAAAACACTCTGAACAATTCCATCTTAGGGAAGAAAAGGGTTCATTTGTCTTACATCTCCCAGGTCACAGTTCATCACTGAGGGAGCCCAAGGAAGGAACTGGGGCAGGAACCTGGAGGCAAGAGCTGAAGTCCAGGCCATGGAGGAACACTGCTTACTGGCTTGCTCCCCTGGCCCATGCTCGCCCTGCTTTCTTACACAATACAACAACCTGCCCAGGTATGGCACCACCCACAGTGGACTGGGCCCTCCTACATCACACAGCAATCAAGAGACTAACCCACAGACATGGCCATAGGCCAACCCAATGAAGGGAATTTCTCAGCCGAGACTCCCTCAAGCCAGGTGTGTCAAGCTGACACCAAAGCTAACTAGCACAAGGCAAAACATGTACACACAGACACAAAAAAGGGCCAGAGAGCTGCCTCAGCAGTTAAGACAGTGTACTACTTACTCTTGCAAAGGACTCAGACCCCAGCACTGACATCAGGCACTTCAACACCACCTGTAACTCCAGCTACAGGGGGATCCAACCCCTCTAACCTCCACAGGCACCTGTGCTCAGGGGCACTATTCCCCCTATGCATAATGAAAATTAATAGAAATAGCCGGGCATGGTGGCACACGCCTTTAATCCTAGCAATTGGGAGGCAGAGGCAGGCGGATCTTTGTGAGTTCAAGGCCAGCCTGGTCTACAGAGCGAGTTCCAGGACACCTGGGACTACAGGGAGACCCTATCTCAAAAAGACCAAATGATAATAATAATAATAATAATAACAACAACAACAACAATAAATCCTTAGCTTTACTCCCAGCATTCGGTAGGAAGATCTCTGAGATAAAGCCTAGCCTGCTCTACACAGCAAGTTCCAGGCCAGCTAGGGCTACACAGTGAGAGACTGTCTCAAAAAAGCAAATAAAATTTTTTAAACTTTTTTTTGGGGGGGGTCTTTTTGAGACCGGGTCTCCCTTTAGTCCCAGCTGTCCTGGAGCTCACTCTGTAGACCAGGCTGGCCTTGAACTCACAGAGATCTACCTGCCTCTGCCTCCAGAATGCTAGGATTAAAGGCGTGCGCCACCACGCCCAGCTAAAACTTCATATTTTTATTCCTATTATCTTGGTAATAAGGAGCTAGCTGACTATAAATTCCAATGGAATATACAAAATTGTGTTTATTGGCTCCAAAAAGATACATGGCTAAAACTGCAACTTATAAAGAGAAAAAATAAATGTATTCAGGGGCTGGAGAGATGGCCTAGTGGTTAAGAGCACCGACTGCTCTTGCAGAGGACCCGGGTTCGATCCCCAGCACCCACATGGTGGCTGTAACTCCAATTCCAGAAGAACTCCAGTTCCAGAGGAATCCGACGCCCTCTTCTGACCTCTACGGCATTGCATGACACAGGCGCACAAACCTACATGCAGACAATACAGTCATACACATAAATAAATTAAATTAAAAAAATAAATGTATTCAACCATTAGCTACAGGAATGGTTCAGTGGTGGTATTTTCCTAACATGCATTTCAATCCCAGGCACTAATCCCTCCCAAAATAGAAATTCATTCATTGATGTCGAAACACCAAAACAGTTCTGTAAATCTGAAAGAAGCAATTTCATTAGTGAAAAAAACAACAAATAAGTATTTAGTATGCCAAGTAAATATTCATACATACCTGTCTCACTGATTGCTCTTCTTCTAGATGAGGTAGATGGTCTAGAAACTGAATCTGAAGATGAAGGCTTCTCTTCCTGTGGCTCTTGCACAGGGTCCTAAACATGGGAGTAGAGGATACAATGAAGTAAAGGTATAACCCCAGGAAGCTACAAGTTCTATTTTATGTAACCTCGCCAATTCTTTTTTTTTTTTTTCTTTTCTTTTCTTTTCAAGACAGGGTTTCCCTGTAGTCCCAGCTTTCCTACAACGCTATGTAGACCAGGCTGGCTTTGAACTCAAGAGATCCACCTGCCTCTGCCTCCCAAGTGCTAGGATTAAAGGTGTGCATAGGGGCTGGAGAGATGACCTAGCGGTTAAGAGCACCGACCGCTCTTACAGAGGACCCGGGTTCGATCCCCAGCACCCACATGGCGGCCGAGAACCATCTGAAACTCCAATTCCAGGAGAACTCCAGTTCCGGGGGAATCCGACACCCTCTTCTGACCTCCGCGGCACTGCACGACATGGGTGCACAAACTTGCATGCAGACAGTACATTTATACACATACAAAAATAAATAAATTTTAAAAAATAAAAAAAAAAAAATAAAGGTGTGCATAACCTTTCTAATTCTTAAATTTTTTCTTTTTTTATGTTTTTTTATTTTTGTATGTGTATGAATATACCATCTGCATGTAGGTTTGTGCACCTGTGTCGTGCAGTGCCGTGGAGATCAGAAGTGGGTGTTGGATTCCCCTGGAACTGGAGCTAAAGACGGTTCTCAGCCACCATGTGGGTGCTCTGCAAGAGCGGTCAGGGCTCTAACCGCTAGGCCATCTCTCCAGCCCCAACCTTTCCAATTCTTAAGAAACACTGTTTTAGCCAGGCATGGTGGTGCACACCTTTAATCCTAGCACTTGGGAGGCAGAGGCAGGCGGATCTTTGTGAGTTCAAGACCAGCCTGCTCTAAAATGTGAGTTCCAGGACAACTGGGGCTACAAGGAGACCCTGTCTCAAAAAGACCAAAAAAAAAAAAAAAGAAACACTGTTTTAGAATGAGAAATATGAGAAATTTATAGATTACCTTTAGATCACTCCCACTTTCAAGGGGACACTTGTTCTCACTCATAGATGTACCAGAGCCTGATGGTTCTAAGAGAAAATAAATACAATTGCAAATGAAGTAAAAGCATCAACAGGTACCAGTCCAGCACAAGCCTGATAACAAAATTTAACCTTTTAGCAAACATTAACTGAGTGCCAACTGCATGCACCAGAGATCAAGAAAACAATTCAACTTTAAAACAGATGATACGTAAAATAATACTTATAAAGCAAAATAAGCAATTTAAAAGAAGTCTATCATATTCTAGCAGAGATGACAGAAGTTATTATTATTTGGTAGGTATGGGGCAGAGAGGCTGGGAGGAACAAAGCATTAAGAAAGATTTTATAACAGTAAATGTGGAAACAGGGCTAGGAAAGGCATTCCAGACTAAGGAAACGGCGTGGAAGAAGGAATATATGAAACAAGGAGTAACAGAAACAAACTGTTCCTGTTACGTGGAACTCAAACTGGAACTGGAATTTCATTTTTACTGGAATCAAACAGGGTCAGATTGCAAAGAACTATGTGTGTCAAATAGCACATGTCAAACCAAGCAGCACATGATATCAACACGTAAGGTGCACACTAGTTCTTCTCAGCAGTTATTTTAGAACTTTCCCTAAGGTAGTCTTGTAGCTTATCACTAAATTTCTTATTCCAACAAATAAAACTGACTTCTTAGCTTACAGAACTATTCTCTCCAGAGAGCAATCATATAAAACTACTAAATAAGGAGTGCCAATTCACTTTGACAAAATGGAAAGGGGGGGAGGAACAGACCAACACTTGGACATGAAAGTATGTACTTAGATACCAGGTATGGTGACACACACCTTTAATCCTAGCACTCAGGAGGCAGAGGCAGGCGGATCTTTGTGAGTTCAAGACCAGCCTGGTCTAAAATGTGAGTTCCAGGACAACTGGGGCTACAAGGAGACCCTGTCTCAAAAAGACCAAAAAAAAAAAAAAAGAAACACTGTTTTAGAATGAGAAATATGAGAAATTTATAGATTACCTTTAGATCACTCCCACTTTCAAGGGGACACTTGTTCTCACTCATAGATGTACCAGAGCCTGATGGTTCTAAGAGAAAATAAATACAATTGCAAATGAAGTAAAAGCATCAACAGGTACCAGTCCAGCACAAGCCTGATAACAAAATTTAACCTTTTAGCAAACATTAACTGAGTGCCAACTGCATGCACCAGAGATCAAGAAAACAATTCAACTTTAAAACAGATGATACGTAAAATAATACTTATAAAGCAAAATAAGCAATTTAAAAGAAGTCTATCATATTCTAGCAGAGATGACAGAAGTTATTATTATTTGGTAGGTATGGGGCAGAGAGGCTGGGAGGAACAAAGCATTAAGAAAGATTTTATAACAGTAAATGTGGAAACAGGGCTAGGAAAGGCATTCCAGACTAAGGAAACGGCGTGGAAGAAGGAATATATGAAACAAGGAGTAACAGAAACGAACTGTTCCTGTTACGTGGAACTCAAACTGGAACTGGAATTTCATTTTTACTGGAATCAAACAGGGTCAGATTGCAAAGAACTATGTGTGTCAAATAGCACATGTCAAACCAAGCAGCACATGATATCAACACGTAAGGTGCACACTAGTTCTTCTCAGCAGTTATTTTAGAACTTTCCCTAAGGTAGTCTTGTAGCTTATCACTAAATTTCTTATTCCAACAAATAAAACTGACTTCTTAGCTTACAGAACTATTCTCTCCAGAGAGCAATCATATAAAACTACTAAATAAGGAGTGCCAATTCACTTTGACAAAATGGAAAGGGGGGGAGGAACAGACNTGGTTACACACCTTTAATCCTCTCGCTCAATGAAGCGAGGCCATTCGGATCTTGTTTTCCAGGCCAGCCTGGTCTCAGAGTGATTTCCAGGACACTGGGCTACAGGAGATACCCCTGTCGCAGAAAGACAAAAAAAAAAAAAAAAAATAAAAAAAACAAAAAAAAAAAGAAAGTATGTACCTAGAATCCCAGCTACCTGGTAGGCTTAGATATGAGGATTACAAATTTGGGCCAGTTTGGGCAGTTCAGTGAGACCCTGTCTCAAAATAAAACTAGGCTGTAGAGGTAACTCAGTGGTAGAGCCTTGCTTAGCATGTGAGATGAATAATAAAGAGGATAGGGGAGGGAAACTAACTGCAATACAAATAAAGTATTAAAGTTCAACTTAAGGCATAGAAGAAAAAGAGAGAAATTAAGGACATTAAAAAAAAGAAAAAAAAAAAACATTTAAGACTAGGGCTGGAGAGATGGCTCAGCTGTTAAGAGCACTCACTGTTCTTGAAAAAGACCCAGGTTCAAATCACAGCACCCCATATGGCAGGTAATAACCATCCGTTACTTCAGTTCCAGGGGATCTTAGACCTTCTTCTGTCCTCCACTGGCATTGCATGACACAAGTGCACTTACATACATGCATGCAATACACACACATACACACACACATTAAAAATAATAAAAATAAAAAATAAAAACCTAGTGTCTGATATGGACGACAAGGGAG
Organism: Rhizomys pruinosus; assembly: GCA_009823505.1. Lineage (NCBI taxonomy): Eukaryota > Metazoa > Chordata > Mammalia > Rodentia > Spalacidae > Rhizomys > Rhizomys pruinosus. The sequence goes on along the minus strand of VZQC01007150.1, from coordinate 51,456 downwards.
AATGATATTAAGAGGATCCCAAGAGTCTAGCAGGATAAGAGACATGTGGTACCACTCACCAAAACACAATTTTTACGAAGGTAAAAGATATGGATGGGAAAACAATGAGTTCAAATGAGTTGCTCAGGTTGTCAGGTATAGTCTATACTTAAGATACATAGACCAAACTCTCAAAGCGGCAAAATTCCAGAATTGAGAAGTACAGAACTACCCAAGATCACAACCAAATACCAATTACGACCACCTGAAAGCGCTTTCATCTGCGCAATGAGGTCCTGCCTGAGCACTTATACTTGGAAAAGCTGCATCATCATCAGTTTCACTTTCTTATATTACAGCATTATACTGATTTTAAGTTGAACATGGAAACAGGCTGGATATCCAGGAATGTTGCTTTAGTACATATAATAAAAAACTACAAAACAAGTGTAACAAAGTACTGGATATAACAAGATTGACAACACTTGCAAAATTACTCTTACTAAACTGAAACGTAAATCTAAGAATGAAAACGGAAGTAATCCACAGGTCACCCTTTACTTTTCCCTAGTAATCTGCCAAGGTTTACTTAAATGAATACATTAGAGATACTTCAGAAAATTCAAGATATTACTACAGATACCATAACTGTATTTTGCCATCATTTGACTTCACAAAGAGCCTTAGCAGGTCACCAGTAATCCCAGCACTCACAAGGCAGAGGCAGAAAGATCAAATTCAAGGTTGGCCTGGGCTACTCTCAAAACCAAAACAAAAAAATAAAATGCCAAGCAATCAGCCTAATGGTTATTTGTTCCAGAGTTAAGATGTTAATACCCTTGGGCTGGAGAGATAGCCTAGCGGTTAAGTGCACCGACTACTCTTGCAGAGGACCCGGGTTCGATCCCCAGCACCCACATGGCGGCTGAGAACCGTCTGTAACTCCAATTCCAGGAGAACTCCAGTTCCAGGGGAATCACTGCACGACATGGGTGCACAAACCTACATGCAGACAGTACACTCATACACATACAAAAAAAAAAAAAAAAAAAGATGTTAATACCCTTTCTCAGGCCCTACTTTAATAAAGACCTTTAACACACTGTATTACATATTAATACTGTATTACTCAATATGCAAGCCTAAATGGGACATGACAAACAGAAACTAGTGTAACCATAACAGTAATAAAGCGCAAATATGAAAAGTGTGTGTGCAGAGCGCGTTAGTGTCACTTCACATACCTGGGTTAGGGGAGCCTCAATTAGGGACATGCCTCCACTGGACTGGCCCGTGAACAGATCTATGGGAGTATTTTCTTGATTTGTACACACACAAACATACAAATTTTTTTTCGACACACGATCCTTAAAGTAATTATATTGAATATTCATCGGGAACTTAACTTTTGTTGATTTTACTACACCAAGTTTTGATGGATGATGGTATATTTTTCGTGTATGAAAAAAAAAAAGAATTTAATATGCAAGTAAAAATTTAAACTGGATTTGACCAGACTTAAATTTCTTTAGTATTAACATTATACGTACTCCAACATTATTTGAAAGCAGTTACTAGTTTTTTTTAAACCACTTGGCAGAAGTTCCTAGGCCTAAGAAAAGAAACCGAATATCATATGTTGTTTACTTTTTTTTTTGTCTTTCGAGACAGTGTCTCCCTTTAGCTCACTTGATCCTGGAACTCCTCTGTGACACAGGCTGGATGGCCTGGAACTCACAAGATCCGCCTGCCTCTGCCGTCCCAAGTGCTAGGATTAAAGGGCGTGCGCCACCATGCCTGGCTTACTTTCAATAATCATAAATGTTTCTCTAGCTCAAAGATTACCATCTCCAATTCCTAACATGTTCTGTTTGGATTTTACGAAGATCCCAATAAATTGTGGGTGTGTAAGCAAGAGGCAAATTAACATAATTATTTTCAAACAGTATTTTTCTAGTACTGATGACTGAAAGATGGCAAAACAGTCCAGGTAAGGATGTTTGCCACCAGCTGGACGTGATGGTGCCACCTTGTGAATCTAGCCTTGGGAGGCAAGGGCAGGAGGGATCTTTGTGAGTTCAGGCCAGCCTGTTCTACAGAGTTAGTTCCCCCAGGACAGCTGGGGCTACAAGGAGACCCCGTCTCAAGAAAGAACAAAAAAAAAAAAAAGATGTTTTGGCCACCAGCCGGACAACCTAGCTCAACTCCAGGACCCACATGGTAAAGAGAACTGACTCCCACCAGTTGTCCTTTGACCACCACATACACCTTAATATATTCATGGCCACACATTTGTATATATAAAAATAAAATGCAGGGCTGGAGAGATGGCTCAGCAGTTAGAGCACTGACTGCTGCTCTTGCAGAGGACCTGGTTCCATTCCCAGCACCCACATGGTGGCCAAGAACCATCTCTATGCAGGCGGAGGCAGGTCATCTCTGATTCAAGACATCAGCCTGGTCGGTACCTGGCAAGTTCCGGGCCGCGGTTCTTCCCCAAAGGAGAACCATGTCTGTCTCAACAACAACAGACAAGTTTTTAAAAAAATGGAAACACCGTGTGGGTTTGGGGCCATAGCTGCTTGCAAATCGGTGTTACATGTAGGATGCTTGTATTCACTACGTATTACGTGTTTTAAAAAAAAAAAATCAAATAAAAAAAATGTTTTTTTTTTTTTTTAATTTAAAAAAAAATGTAAACACTTTTTCTTAGCACTACTTTGGAAGCAAATTGCCTTTAATCCAGCACTAGGGAGGGAGGCAAAGTCAGGTAGATCTCTTAGATCAAGTGTAAACTGGTCTCAAAGTCAGGTTCTGAGCCAGCTGGTGGGGGGCCACAGGGACACCCTATCTAAAAAAAGAAAAAAAAAAAAAGAAAGGCAAAAATGAAGTAGTAGATAAAAAGAAACACAATTATAATTGATTATAATCCTGACTCTTATCGACCCTAGACCAATCATTCAATGCATTTTTTTTCTTGATCTTAAAATTTACCCAAAGACAAAGCAGCATTCACTTTTCAATAAATACAAGCTAAGAATCTATTCTAAATACTGGAGAACAAAGAGTAAGAAGCCTCTGCCCTACTGGAGCTTATACCCTAACAAGAAGACAATACACGTTGGGTATTTACATTAGCTAGCATTCACTTCTTCTGTATTTGTCTTTTGTGTTATAAATAGTGCAGATAGGATTTGATTTGTCGACAGAGATATCATTCTAATTCTCAACTACCACGGACCTTTTTTTTTTTCTTCTTTTTTTATTTTGTTGTCTTGTGAGCAGGGTCCTCCCTTTAGTCCCAGCTGGCTAGAGCTCACTATGTAACCCAGGCTGCCTTGAACTCAGTGCTGGGACTAAAGGCATGCGCCACCATGCCCCGCTGGAAACTATCACTTTTAATTATTTCTTTTCAACTTTGAAAATGAAAGTTTAGATTTGTTTTTGTCGGCATTGCTGGGAATGGAATCAAGGGCCTCACACATGATAGGTGCATATTTAACCTCTGAACTACACACCCTTAGCTTTGTTACGGAACTTAAACTTGACAAAATACTTACTATAATCAGTTGGGGGCCAAGGATGGGCATTCCCTGTAATCCCGCACTCTCCCAAGGAACTGAGGATGCAAATGCAGGGGCGAGATCTCTGTTAAGATCAAGCCAGCCTGGTCCTAACATGGCAAAATAAAGACTAAGATAAAAAGCTAATTGGTAGAGTGTTTGACATCCTGAGGCCAAGAGTGGTGGCAAACGCCTTTAATACCTAGCACTTGGGAGGCGAGGCAGGAGGATCCTGTGATTTCAAGGTCAAGCTGGTCGCAGAGTAATTCTAGGTCAGCTGTGGCAACAGGAAGACCCTGTCGCAAAAAGACGCCCCCCCCCCAAAAAAAAAATAACTCTGAGTTTTGAACCCCCAGCAGCACTAAAAACAGGCATGTAGCACAATTCCAGCTTTGGGAAGGCGAGGCAGAGGATCTACTTGAGTTTGTTTCTATTCGAAGGCTACATAGGAACCCAGTGTCTAAAGGACCAGCCGGGCGTAGGGGCACACGCCTTTAAGCCTACACGTTGGAGGCAGAGGCAGAACGGATCTTGGAGTTCAAAAGCCAGCCTGGTCTACAGAGCAAGTTCCAGGACAGCTGGGGCCACAGGGAGACCCTGTCAAGACCGCGAAAAGACCAAAATAAAAAGAAAGAAAAAAAAAAAAAAAAAGAAAATAGAACAAAAAACAAGGCTGGCGGGTGGGTCCACACCTTATGATGCCACACATTGGAGGGGGGCAGAAGCCTTCAGATCTCTATTAGCTCAAGGACAGCCTTGTGTACTTCTAGGCTGGCTGAGACTACAGGGAAACCCCGGATTAAAAAAGAAAGAAAGAAAAAGAGCCCAGAGCTCAGGTTCTGGAAAAATATGATACAAACCCTGCAAGAAACCAATTACCAGGCCCAGGGATGTAACACAGTAACAGAGCTCCTGCATAACATAAGGGAGGCCCTGGATCTATATCCAACACTGTCTCTCCCCTGCCAAAAGAAATTAAATTTTAGCATTTTATACACTGGATACACAATTCATCTCTGACAAGAGGGAGCAATGGTGAAGGTGAGCTGTAATATTTGCCCAGCTGCCTTCTCACAATTAACAGAATTTACCTGTGCTCTTTCACAGAGAAGCTTGGCACACCAAACAAATCTCCTAGAGGATCATTTGAACAATACACAATATGTTGTTGCTTCTCATCATATAATCTTTTACTCATAATATACTGGCCAAGATAAAAGATAATCTGAAAGAGACATACAATTTCTGAGCATTAAAGAAAAATGTTAGTTTCAAGTACATTTACTACTCCATTTATCTGAACAAGATTAAATCAGCCACCACACACACAACCATGTAGAAGAGCAGACACTCTGAACTCTAGAAGCTTCTTTTACATTTTCCTTTTAACCTTGATGGAGATAAAATTAAACTGTTTCCCTAGTTCACTGAAATGTGGATTTTTGTTTTCCTTCTTGGGAACGTGAACTGCATCCAGAAATCAAGATATTAACATATCAGAAAAGGAAAATGAAGCAAAGGTGAAAATTAAAAAAAAAAAAAACCACACAACCAAATAAACTATGTGCAGTGACTTTGAGCATTTTTGAATAGTGTACAAAACGCATAGTTTTCTTTTTTTTTTTTTATTAATTTTTAATTTATTCTGATGTGTCTGCGGCATCAAGTCTGTGCACCCGTGTCCGTGCAATGCCGCGGAGGTCAGAGAGGGTCTTGAATTCCCCCCTGGAAACGGAGTTCTCCTGGAATTGGAGCTTCCAGACGTGGTCTTAAGCCGCCACGTGGGTGCTGGGGATCGAACCGTCCTCTGTAAGAGCGATCGTCACTCTTAACCGATAGGCCATCTCATCCATCCCACAAAACAACATATTCAAGTGTTCTGAGGTCATCATAGTGACCAATAACATCTTCCCAACAGTTTGAGAGAAAAAGAATAAGCAAAGTCAAAATTATAGCAAGGTGTGGTGGCACAATCTGTTATTCCCAGTACTTGGGAGGCAAAGACAGGCAGATCTCTGTGAGATCAAGACCAGCCTGGTCTACAGATAGCCAGTCAAGCCAGCTGGTAACTTCAGGAGACACTTGTCCGGTGTGGTGGCAACACCTTTAATCCTAGCACTGGGCGGCAGAGGCAAGGCCGACTGTGTGCGGTTCCGGGCAGCCTGGTCTACAAACATTCCAAGTGAGACGACAGGGAGACTGTCTCGAAAAAGACCAAAATAAATAAATAAATAAATAAATAAATAAAAATAAATAAAGTTAACTATGTAACTACCTAAAGTAAAAACAATGGTTGAACCATTAATAGAAAAGAAATTAGTCCGGAAGCGTGGTACCCACCATGCTTTTGAATTCCAGCCTGGAGCAGATTCAGGGGATCTCTGTGAGTCCAAGCCAGCCCGGTTCTACAAAGCACGTTCCAGCCAAGCTGGGACTAAAAGGACCCTGTACTCAAAAAGACAAAAAAAATAAATAAAAATAAAAATAAATCAAGTATAAAGCAAGTAAAATAAACAATACTTTTTTTTTTTTAAGGGGAGAGCACAAACACAGTCCCCCACTACCACAAATTATGCACTTGAGTTTCTTGCATTTGGGGAAATCACAGTGGTCAGCACACCGGAGTGCAATTGATAAGCCTCGCCCTGGGAAAACCACCTTCTCGATCATGGATCCTCCCCTGCCAGGTAAGTATGCAAGCAATACTTTCAAGTTATCTCAATACAAATGAATCAACAACCTAAATCAGCACAGCATTTCAGTTACAATGTAATTTATTTTTTTTTTTGGTCGTTTTGAGACGGGCTCCCTGTACCCACAGCTGTCCTGAACTCACTCTGTAGACCAGGCTGGCCTATGAATTCACAAAGTCCGCCGGCTTCTGCCTCCCAATGCTAGATAAAGGCGTGAGCCACCAGGCCCAGCACCTTGTATTATGTTTTATGTGTAATGAATTGTACTGTCCGCATGTAGGTTTGTGCACCTGTGCAGCAATGCCTCAGAGGTCAAAGAGGGTGTTGGATCCCCTGGAACGGAGTTAAGACAGTTCTGCAGTTCTCAGCCGCTATGTGGTGCTGGGGAAATCAAACCCAGGTCGCGCATGCAAGAGCAGTCGGCACTCTTAACTGCTAGGCCATCTCTCCAACCCCTACAATGCAATTTTTATATGTACAGTCTCAACATTCTGATACTCCACAGAATTATTCTATGAGAAGTGAGGAAGGGACCAGGAGTATAATTCAATGGTAAAGCAGTGTGTTCCCTGGATCTGACCCCCAGCACCACAAAATAGATGGGCAAACTGACACCTATTCCAATGCCCTGTCGACTATCTATGGGTTTCACTGACTTTCTTCTGTTCCTTCTCAAGTGCCCCGAAACAAAGATTAATTATAACCAAAAACTTCAGCCCTCTGTACCTAAGTCTACTACCTCTACAAATCCAATCAACTGTGGATTTAAACTATTCCAGATAATGAGGCTAGAGAGACAGCCTAGTTGGTGAGGGGCAACGGCTGCTAACCACCGTGTGTTATCTCCAATTCCAGGGACCTGAGGCCCTCGTCTGACCTCCACAGGCATTTCACACATGGGTGCACTTATATACAACCAAGTAAAAGTCATACACATAGCCAGGGCATGGTGGCACATGCCTTTAATCCCAGCACTTGGGAGGCAGAGGCAGGTGGATCTCTGAGTTCCAGGCCAACTGGGGCTATAGGAAACAGGGTCTCAAAAAGACAAAAAGGAATACATATAAAATAAAAATAAATGCTTAAGAAATGAAACACTCATCAATTTAGAAATTTTAGCTTCGCCAGGCGTGGTGCACACGCCTTTAATCCTAGCCCTTGGGAGGCAGAGGCAGGCGGATCTTTGGGAGTTTCCAGCCAGCTGGGTCTACAGAGTGGAGTTCCAGGCCACTGGGACTACAGGAAGACCCTAGCTCCTCAAAAAAATACGCAAAAAAAAAAAAAAAAAAGAAAGAAATTTTAGCTTCAAAATATAGTCCAGATGATCACAAAACTTAATGTTGTTTATTACCAAATCTTCCTATGTGACCAATTTCACTCATGATCTTGAAAAACAGTTAAGTATGGCTATATAATAAGACATTAGCTATTTCTCTCAGTTCTACTTACCTCTTTCATAGTATACGTATCTTTTTGTGCACCAACAGATTTTAGCAACTTCAAAAGCAATGGCTTTGGTCTAACCTATAAAGGAAAAAGAGTTGCTATCAGACTTGCACAATTATTCTAGACTATAAGCCCTATAGCAAATGTCCAGAAAGAAATCCAATAAAGGCCAGGTATGGTGGTGCACACCTTTAATCCCAGCACTTGGGAGGCAGAGGCAGGCTTTATCTTTTGTGACAGAGTCTCCCTGTATCCCCAGCTACCCTGGAACACCCTATGTATGTAGACTAGGCTGGCCTTGAACTCAGAAATTCACCTGCCTCTGCCTCCCAGTGCTGGGATCAAAGGTATGAACCAAGCCCAGCTTGTAGTTTTTTACTTATTTACTTATTTTTTACTTATGTGTATGAGTGCACTGCCTGCATGTAGGTAGGTACACCCATGTCCTGTAATGTTGTGTTGCAGAGGTCAGAAGAGGGCGTCTGATTCCCCTGGAACTGGAGTTAAAGACGGTTCTTAGCCGCCATGTGGGTGCTGAGAATCGAACCCGGGTCCTCTACAAGAGCAGTCAGTGCTCTTAACGTGCTGAGCCATCTTTCCAGCCCCCATAGTTTTATATTTAAAGAGCATTCCAACTAGATCAGAAAAGCCAGAAGGTTTTTTTTCTTTTTCTTCCATGTCAATCTATTCAACTAAAAACATTGTACTACAGAGTAGAAACATTGTGTTTTACTTACAAAAACAGGCAGAAGGCCAAATTTAACCTAAAGGCTATAGCTTACCTTACCTTAATCCAGTTTTCCAAGTAGTATTTAAAAAAAAATAACTGTTGGGCTCAAGAGATGGCTCAGCAATTAAGAGCAGCACTTTCTGCTATTCCAAAGGACCTTGGTTACATTCCCAGCAACCACAGGTGGGGCACAAATGCCCGTAACTCTAATTCCAGGGAATCTGACACCTTCTTCTGGCCTCTTCAGCTACCAGGCACACACATGGTACAGCCACATACATGCTGGCAAAACACTCATACCATTAAAAAGCTGAACTGGCAAACAGCTACCCACAGTGCAATTGCTGAGCCCAGCATGACAGTCACCAGCGTCTGCCAGTATAGCAACACCAAGGAGCACTCAACTTACTACAGCCACTGAGTCAGAAACCAAAGTTCATTAACATCTTCTCTAAAGATGTTCCTGTTCCTCACAGCTTTAATCATCATAGCTGCTGCTGGGTTGTAGGCCACAACTAAGATATATTTAAAGGTGTCCCTGGGATGTCCAATAAGTTATAGCTGCAGTTGTTGCTGTTCATGTGGTGTTGGCCCTCTCCATGTGGCCTGGAATATGGCCTCATGATGGTAGTGTGAAGATAAACAGGATTAAGCTGAACATTACTTTTTGCCAGTATTAAGTTTATTTTTTAAATTTGGTAAATGTTTCTGTAATATTGATAATACATTTACTTGATTAAAGTTGAGAGAACATGACTGAAAAACTGGGATGGAGGAAGCATACACGTGCTTATGCTTTCTCCCTGCCTATAGACGTACCAGTGTCTGCAAAAACTCTCATTTTTATACTTATCACCACACAAACCAGATCTCTGCACATCTTTTCAGCATGTCCCTGTCCCATGTCTAGTCTGAAATCTGACAGAAGTCCCATTTGGGATCTAACACTCAAAAATTCAGACTTAAAACCACTTCTAGTACGCTGGAGGGATGGTTCTGCAGTTAAGAGCACTGGCTGCTCTTGCCTAAGACCACAGTTCAATTCCCAGCACCTACATCACAGCTAACAACTGTCCATAACTCTAGTTCTAGGGGATCTGATGCCTTTTCTGACTTCTGTGGGCATGAATATCACAAGTTCGGTTACATAACATGCAGGAAACACACTCATACATGTAAAATAAAAAATAATTATTTCACAAAAAACGATTTCCAGCTTATCAAAACACATTAAATAAAAAAATAACATTTTTTCTGCTCAAAACAGTCAACTTCCACTGGAGAATATTGAGAAAAACTGAGAAAGAGATGAAAAGCATGTTTGGCAGAATGCATGAGCTCTGGTGGTGTGGAGGGATGGGGAGGACACGGGTCTAGATTGGATAATATATAAATAAATTTTTTAAAAACTGGAAAAAAAATAACATTTTACAAGAAAACTATTTCCAGCTTATCGACTGAACAAATTACTTAGTAACCAAAAAATCTTGAAATACCTAAGTATATGCAGACAGTACACTCATACACATAAAAATAAATAAACATGTGACCAAACATTGAGGCTCTCCACAGAATGCCAGATGCACTGCATAGTAATAGTGCTGTTTTTCTGAGGAGATACAGGCTTGCCAATACTGAGTTTGGGAACTTTTATTCATGGTCTGCTCTCTTTAGGTGACCTTCTGCAACCTCAACACACAGTGATGAGACTCATGGAATCCCTTGAATAAAGATTTATTGACTTTAAATAAAATTTTAAAAAATATAAAAAATAATTTAAAAATCTGGGGCTGGAGAGATGACCTAGCGCTTAAGAGTGCTGACCGCTCTTGCAGAGGACCCGGGCTCGATCCCCAGCATGGCTCTTCCATGGTGTTAGAAAATTTCAAAAGCAGCCGGGCGTGGTGGCGCACGCCTTTAATCCTAGCACTCGGGAGGCAGAGGCAGACGGATCTTTGTGAGTTCAAAGCCAAAAAAAAAAAAAAAAACAAAAAAAAAAAAAAAAAAAAAAAAAGAAAATTTAAAAAACCATCAAAAATAAGAAAATCTGATTCACAATTTTTTTTTTTTCATCTTTTTGAGACACGATCTACCTTTAGTCCCAGCTGGCCTGGAACTCACGACGTAGACCAGGGTGGATCCGCCTGCCTCTGCTGGGAGTGCTGGGATTAAAGGCGTTCGCCACCATGCTGGCTCTCAAAAATATTTTTTTAACATTTTTTAATTAATTAATTTATTTATTTATTTATTTTAATGTGTATGAGTGTACGTGTCGTGCAATGCCCCAGAGGTCAGAAGAGGGCGTCAGATTCCCCTGGAACTGGAGCTAAAGACGGTTCTTAGCCACCATGTGGGTGCTGGGAATGGAACCCGGGTCCTCTGCAAGAGTAGTCGATGTTCTTAACTGCTGAGCCATCTCTCCAGCCCCCAAAAATATTTTCAATGAGAGAAAGATACATCAAGTTGCATTACAGCATTTAACTTTTTAAATTTTTTGATTGATTGTATTATTTCTTTTTTTTTGTTTTTGAGACAGGGTCTCCCCATAGCCCCAACTGGCCTGGAACTCACTGTGCAGACCAGGCTGTCCTTGAACTCAGATCCGCCAGCCTCTGCCTCCCGAGTGCCAGGACCAAAGGCGTGCACCACCACGCCCGGCCCAAAGACAGCTCCTGGCCGCCATGTGGGTGCTGGGAATCAAACCCCGGTCCTCTGCAAGAGCAGTTGGCGCTCTCAACCACTGAGCCATCTTTCCAGCCCCAATTATATTATTTCTAATTAAATGTACATGTCTATGTACCGGAGGCCAGAGGAGGGCGCTGGACAACCTGGAGCTGGATTTACAGGCAATTGTGAGGCCACCAGCAGAGGTGTTTCATGGGAGCTGGAACTGAACTTCGGTCCCCTAAGTGGGATGGGCCATCTCTCTGGCCCCACATACAGTCTCCATAAACTAGTTAACTACATTTGAAATTCTCTATAGAGAATTAAACTATTAAGGAAAAATACAGCACCCGGGAGGCAGAGGCAGGCGGATCTCTGGGAGTTCAGCCAGCCTGGTCTACATAGTTAGTTCCAGGACAGTTGGAGCTCAAAAAGACCAAAAAGAGATAAAAAACAAAGAGCAAAGACTTGAAATTCTGTTTTTATACTTCATGCATTTTTGTGATGACTAAAATCTTTACAAAACCATGATTTATTTTTTGTGACTTTTAGGTATCCTTTTAAAAGTTAAAACAGTAAGCCGGGCGTGGTGGCGCATACCTTTAATCCTAGCACTTGGGAGGCAGAGGCAGGCGGATCTCTGTGAGTTCAAGGCTAGTCTGGTCTACGGAGTGAGCTCCAGGCCAGCTGGGACTAAAAAAAAAGGGGGAGACCCTGTCTCAAAAATACAAAAAAATAAAAAAATAAAAAAATAAAAGTTAAAACAGTAACAGACAAAACTACAATACGTCATACCATGAACTTCAACATCATTTTTAAAGCCTGTGTCAGATGAAGGGCTACAAAAATAGATTCTTGCCATACCTCTCTAATGCAATTATAATTCCAGTTTCATTTAAGGAACTCCGCTATTATTCGAGTTTATTAAATTTACTTGATTACCTGGTAAAATAAGTTATTTGTATACACTACAGACAAAAATACCAACCAGAGTCTCTTGTTCCGAAGCTGGAATCTGTGAGGTGCTTACAGCACCGTCAGTAGACACTGACATGTTGGTATTGCACATTGGCCTACAAATAGGAAAAAAAAAAACACAGACGATAAAAACTTGAAATAATAAAATAACTGCGAAAAAAGAGAAAAGCGGTTGTAAGACAGAATACTTTTAACAATATCTTTTTCAAATCAAAGCTATTTAACCAGCGAGTTGCTCCTTACCTGGATCAACGAAGAAAACACGCCGTACCTGGGGGGACCACTGGCGTCAGTCTCGGATCCACAGCGAACAGCTGAGAAAGAGGCACGGTTTAAATAGCTCCAGCTGGAGGCAAGTCAGGACTTAGCTCCCCAACGACGGACTCGGGACGTGTCCCAACTTGACCAACCCAACCGGAAAAGCTGAGTCAACCAGCCCAGCCAGGGAAGCTGGGAGCAGCCCGGGCAGGCGCAGGCACCTGTTATTGCCCGACCCCTGCGGCGAGCAGCCTGCGACCCCGCATCGCCCCAGCCGCGGGGCTTGCTGGGAGACCCAGGCCCAGCAGGACGGTGGGCCGAAACCCCGCCCTCCCCTTAGGCGAGGACACTAGGGCAGCCCAACCGTAAAGGGCCGCTAAACCTCGAGCCCGGAGGACCTAAAAAAAAAAAAAACAGCCCCCAAGTTGCGGGCATCCGAAGGCGAAAGCGAGAACAAGCTGGAGACCCTCCCAACCCAACCCCTAGACCAGGCCTCGCTTCCGGCGCGTACCAGCTCCTCCCCGCGGCTCGGCGCCGAGTGCAGGCGGGCAGAACCCGGTCCTTCAGGGGTCGTGCGGACGCCCGACGCCCTGGGCCTAGATGACCATTCCGCTCGGAGCCCCAGGCGCTCGGATCATGGCGAGGAAGGCGGCTCCTGGCGGAGACCGTCGCCCGACCTCAGCCGAGGACTCCGGGCACCCCTCAGTTACCCAGGGTGGTGGAGGCCCTTGACAAAGCGGAGTTCCGCGGCGCGCGCCCCCTGCTGCCCGCGGGGCGCACGCCGGAAGCTGCGACCCATCAGAGCATCTGCGCGCGCGCCGGGCTGCCATCTGAACCAATAGAGAACCGGCTGCGGCCAGGGACGCGGCCGCTGGGAGGGAGTCCGCTTCCCGCGCAGCTGCGCAGTATCTGTAGCGATCGTGTAGCGATTGTGCTGTCTTGTTTTGTTTTGTTTTGTTTTTTCCATTTCGTGTGTTTACACCTCCAACCGAAACCAGGCTAGTACGTATTCTACTGCTACTTCCAAATAGAAACCAAAAATAACAGCTGTGTGGTATTTTAACCCCACTCCGCCAGCTGCTGGCGTCGTATACAAATATGTTATTTCCGGGGCTGGGGAGAGAGCACCGACTGCTCTTGCGGAGGACCTGGGTTCGATCCCCAGCACCCACATGGCGGCTAAGAACCGTCTGTAACTCCAATTCCAGAAGAACTCCAGTTCCAGGGGAATCTGAGACCCTCTTCTGACCTCCGCGGCATTGCAAGACACGGGTGCACAAACCTACATGCAGACAGTACATTCATACACATACAAAAATAAATTTAAAAAATAAAAAAAAAAGACTCTCAAGTTTAAGACCAGCCCAGACCACATAAGGAGCGAAGACCACTCTAATAGCCTAGTAGATATCTATATACATCTCAAGACTACATCCCCCAAAACAAAACTGTGAATGTATGTGTGTGCGCGTGTGTGTGTAAAGAGAAATAGCATTAAATACTAAATGCCAATATGTGTGCTAGTATGAATAGTCATCAATGTTCAAGATGGAATTACTGAGCGTAAAAGCAGTACGCAAAAGCCTCAGAGAAACCACACATTAATGCTCTTGAAGAATGGTGATAAAACTTAAAAACAGTATTACAGGGCTGGAGAGATGGCCTAGCGGTTAAGAGCGCCGACCGCTCTTGCAGAGGACCCGGTTTCAATCCCCAGCACCCACATGGCGGCCTAGAACCGTCTGAAACTCCAATTCCAGGAGAACTCCAGTTCCAGGGGAATACGACACCCTCTTCTGACCTCCGCGGCATTGCACAACACGGGTGCACAGACTTGCATGCAGACAGTACATTCATACACATACAGAAATAAATAAAATTTGAAAAAATTAAAAAAAAAACAGTATTACAGAGCACAAGAAAAACATGAGAAGAGCTGGAAGGAGTAAGAGCACTACTTGAGCAATGATAGAGAAGTTACTCTGGCTACACCTAGAACCATCTTGTATCCTAATGAGGTGGGCTAGACCATGGGATGGATTAGATAAACTCCATTTTCTTGAGAAATCATTCCGTTTGATCTTGTGCTAGACCTCTGCTGTGCTGGAATTAAAAGCGTGGGCCACCAGACCTACCAGCCTGGTTTGGGGAACTCTTGGGATGCAGAATCAGGAATTCATCAGGGCCTATTCTCAAACTGGAAGTCTTAAGGTGAAGTGAGATTAGCTAGCTAACCTCATACATCTGCTCTTTGTAAAACGCTTGATTGGTAATCAAATACTTATGCTCTGTAGGAAGTTTGAGTGGTTAAACATCGCTCTTGTAGTCGTGACTAGATAGATGATAGATGATAGATAGATAGATGATAGATGATAGATAGATATCTCCAAACCCCAAGGTCAAGTTGCTGTTCCTATTCAAGAGTGGGGGACATGTGTAGGGTCAACCATAATAAACTTTCCTTGCAATTTTCAAGCAGCCATCCGTGTGCTTGTTCTAACCCATAACACTGGGATCTATTAGAGCAAGGCGTAGGACTATTTTGTTCACCTCCCCACCTACTGCAGTGATTGGACTGCAGGGGAATTAAAGGTTTTCCTCTTCTTTGAAGATGGAATAATTTACTTTTTAAATTTTTTTTAATTTTTTAATTTATTTTCATATGTGTATAAATGTACTGTCTGCATGCAGGTTTGTTCACCCGTATCGTGCAATGCCCCGGAGGTCAGAAGAAGGTGTCAGATTCCCCTGGAACTGGAGTTAAAGACGGTTCTTAGCTGCCATGTGGATGCTGAGGATCAAACCCAGGTCCTCTGCAAGAGCAGTCGGCACTCAACCACTAGGCCATCTCTCCAGCCCCTTATTTATTATTTTTTATGTGTTTGAGTGTACTGTCTGCATGTAGGTTGGTCCACCCATGTCGTGCAATGCCGCGGAGGTCAGAAGAGGCTGTCGGACTCCCCTGGAACTGGAGTTAAAGACGGTTCTTAGCCGCCGTGTGGGTGCTGGGAATCAAACCTAGGTCCTCTGCAAGAGCAGTTGGTGCTCTTAACCGCTGAGCCATCTCTCCAGCCCCTACTTTTTAATTTTATGTTGTCTAAGTTTGCCTGTATGCATGTAAGTGTGCCTGTGTCGTGCAGTATCTGTGGAGGTCAGAAGAGGGTGCCAGATCCCCTGGAACTGATGTTAAGAACAGTTGTTAGCTACCATGTGGGTACCAGGAACTGAACCCAGATCCTCTGCAAGAGCAGCTAGTGTTAACTATGCGCCATCTCTCCAACCCCTGGACTAATCATGGCGGCTGAGAACCGTCTGAAGCTCCAATTCCAGGAGAACTCCAGTTCCAGGGGAATCTGAGACCCTCTTCTGAACTCCGCGGCGTTGCACGACACGGGTGCACAGACTTGCATGCAGACAGTACATTCATACACATACATAAATAAATAAAATTAATAA
Source organism: Rhizomys pruinosus (assembly GCA_009823505.1). Lineage (NCBI taxonomy): Eukaryota > Metazoa > Chordata > Mammalia > Rodentia > Spalacidae > Rhizomys > Rhizomys pruinosus. The sequence goes on along the minus strand of VZQC01007150.1, from coordinate 35,689 downwards.
AAAAATNTCCCAGCACTGGAGGGCCAGAGGCAGGCAGATCTCCTGTGATTCAAGGCCAGGCTGGTCTACATATGTGAGTTCAGGAGAGCTTGAGGGTGCAGGGAGACCCCGTCTCAAAATTTTTTTTTTTTTAAAAGAAAAAAAAATGGAGAGAGATGGCTGTCTTACAGTTTAAGAAACTTTCTGGGGAATTGAAAGGACTAGGGTTCAGATCCCAGAACTCACATAACAGGCCAGACATCCTGCTCATTCCTGTAATTCAGCCTGGTTTACATAGCAAGTTCTAGCCCGGAATAGAATGAATACCTGATAAAACTATCTGAGGGCTGGATTTCATTGGTATATGCCTTTAATCCAGCACTCAGGGAGGGCAGAAGCAGGTGAGTCTCTTCTTAAAAGAAGATGGTTCAGTTGGTAAGGGTACATTTATTGCTCTTCCAGAGAACCAGGTTTACTTCCCCAGCACCCACATCAAGGAGCTCAGAACTGGCTATAGTTCCAGCGCTGGGAATTCTGGCCTCCATGGGCACTCCTGTTAGATCTGTGTTTCCCAGAATCCCAATGGACACAGAAGCGAGATGTCGTCCACTTCTTCAGAGGCTGTCAGTCTTATGATTTCCCTTTACCTGAAGTCCCACCCAGTGGCTAGAAAGGGGGTCGTAACTCGGTGGTCATTTTGCTTGGGCTGCCCCTCCAAGTTGCCAACAGGTAGTTAGTCCTGGGAATTTCTAAAGTAAAATATGTTCCCAGAGTGACTAAGCCTCATGTCTGTCTTTTTTTTTTTTTTTAATTATTCGTTTACTGTACGGCTTGTGGCTGTGTTACGTCGTCGAATGATATCTGGAGTGTGGACGGCGTCGAGTCGCTTGCACATATGGATGAGAGTTTGTGCCACCTGTGTCCAGCGTGGACACAACCTGTGCCTCTGACTCAACGACTCTCGTGCTGAGTATCTCTAGGATAGGGGGCGATGAACAGTGACGGGAGCGCTCGCTTACTGACTGGTGTCGAGTACCCACCGCACACTTCCATGTAAGTGGAGTTAAAGATGGTTTCTCAGCCACCATGTGCTCGCGAACCGGTGCTGGGATCAAACCAGTTCCTAGGCAAGAGGCGAGATCGCACTTTCGTGGGTCTGCTGCTATGTCTATTAATCAGCGTGCGGATCACGCGGCACTGCCTGAAGCAACCGTCACATCTACGCACAAGCTAGCTATGACGCGTGCAATCCTAGTATCATTGAGATCATGCATCTCAATGAGTTGTATAGCGCTTACGTGGCAACTAATGTAGAGTGCAATCATAGGTTACAGAGCATTGCTTATCCATAGCTAGATATGTTAACCGATCGCTGCTGCGCATCGCAACCCAGTCACCTGATGCTCTACTAAGTCTCGACGGATCAATCCTCACGCGGCCTCACTGTCAGGGATCTCAACTACGTCCACCCTCTCTAATCTGACAAGCTCAACTTAACTTATCATATCATCTTGAAGATCTATAATCATTCAACGGCGTGAGGTACTGGTACGTCGATCTGCTCGCACACAACCTACGCTACGGATTCAGCACCACGTAGTACATCACCCTATCCCATTTGATTATCTACTGACGCGAAGATCTCAGCAACTTCGGTGTGGAACGGGGTGATACTATGTGTGACGAGGTCACGTTCTCGCCTCGTAAGCTCTCTCCACTGTGCAGCTAGGCTGGAGCACGCGACACCTACGATGAACTCAATTCTGCAGTGTCTAGCTCCGTACCGTACATGCCTACGAGCTGCGCGCTGCTATCGATTGATGTACGTCTATCGCGCAGGTCTGCGCTGGCGGTCAGACAAACATATCTAAAAGTCAGATTCTCACGTCATTGAGTGCTCATTCTAATCTTGCTCTCTCGGCTTATCTGTCAGTAGTAGAGGCCGTAGTCCAGAAGCGATCTGGCGTGGTTCAGCTATCTTGACATTGAGGACGCCGACCTAGTACTCGCTGTCACTCAGCAATATGTCTATTCAGCATACGAAGGGCGGCGTATGATCGAGGGACGGTACTCATCCGGCTGTGTACCGTTGCTGACATCTGTCCGTTGTCGTTAATGACTGCGTCGGGACTCGACTGAGTACGGACTCCTCCTGCGTGTAGGATCCCAAGGAACTATACGGGCTCGCGAGTATATCGTCACTGGAACCTACGAATCCGTCTCTTACCTAGTTCACTTATGCATCTCGACCGCTCATAACTGCCCCTCGACTTATCACTACTCAAGACGTGCAGACAGTTACCACAATGAGTGCTCTCTGACGCCTCTTCCTACCGGTCTACTCTGAATTGGCGCACTGCCTAAACAGCCAATCTATGGCGCCGCTCTAAGATATAGCGCGCTGGCGGTTGTGTGATGCGTGACACATCCAACTCTTAAGCCTGTGTACGATTGCCCCCCGTGCGACTCTACTTTTCATTTATCGATATATGTCGCCACATCTACGTGGCCTGGATAAAGCCGTGGTGCACACAGTCGATCGGATAAGTCTGATCACAGCAATGTGGTGACATATCACGCTCAACTACGTTATCTGCATCTGCAGTGTTGAGCGGAGCATCTACGGAACAACGTCGCTCATATCGTGCTCTTCTGTGTCATATATACGTTTGGGGGCCATTACATATACACTCCGATCGCATATCGTCGGGAATCCTGCTTGAAGTGAGGTGGAGATGACGCAATGCTCTAGGCGAGACGCTTCCTGCATAAGGGTCCATCGCTGATGTGCTGTACTAGGTACTAGTCGTCACGACACGCGAACAGGTGCATTGCGTCGCCGGGTATAGGAGTGCGCGCCCGCACGCACTCGCCTATCTCGCTGCACACATATAAGTACACTATAACGAGTAGTGACAGTACCTGACCAAGATATACAGTAAAGCAAGCTAGTGATTAGATCAGAACAGACAGGTGAGAATTACTGCCCATAGATCAATCGCAATGCTGTCGAGGAAACCTAGACGACCTCACACGATATCTCTGAGCCAGGATCCCCAAATTAAAGATAAGAGTATACAAAGGGAGTATCTAATTGTGTTATGCGGACCTATGCAGATAGATTATAAAAACCTTAATCGCTCAGAGTCTGTAGGAGACGCTGCTAGTCGTGTGTAGTCCGTGACTGAACAGAGCACTCATGGTTGTATACAGTACATACATCGATGGTAATAGTTTTACGTGCACTTCATCCTCACTCTCAGTCAAAGCTACAGAAGAGTAAAACACCATCCGATGTATAATAGTCAAATCCTGATGGGTTCGTAGCAGCTTTCTTGCCTGACGGGTATTGCAGAATCCGCTGACATCATAACTTGCTGCCTGAGTCTCAGTGCTACCTCCGCAAACATGTGATGTCAGATATTGATTAGACAAGCCTAGATCCTAATAGGGTATAGGCACGTTGAACCGGTCTACAATACGCTACATCCATATGAAGGTGACGGGTTGGTCTTATAGCAATCGGTCCTTCTGCCAGATTACTCCTCTACGGTATCAGCAGTTAGTTAGGTAATTAGAGCTTAGGATAGTTGCGAGTGCACGTTATCGGCGGCTTGCTGTGTGAAACGTGTGACATCGACACAGTTTTTATCTATCGGGTGCCATTCGGTACTCCTGCGTACGCTAGCAAGATGGCGCTTGCTTCTCTTTATCCTAACTCATCTACCGCGTCGAAGATGTAGTCATCGCCTGCATCGGCCAGCTAGGCTTATAGGGAGGACTTCGTCTCAGAAACAATGCCAACAAAACAAAACAAAGCCCCAAATTCCATAAGCCAAATAGGAATATGAAAAACAATAGCTTTTTTTTTTTGAGACCAGGGTTTCCCTGTAGCCCTAGCTGGCCTGGAACTCACTATGTAGAGTTGAACTGTCCTTGAACTCACAGAGATCCACCTGCCTCTGCCTCCCAAGTTAGCCGCCACACCCTGCTCCAGTTAGGTTATTTATTAAAAAACTGAATATTGCGGCTGGAGAGATGGCTCAGCGGTTTAAGAGCACCGACTGCTTCTTGCAGGAGGACCTGGGTTCCAAACTTCCCAGCACCACATAGCAGCTAAGAACTGTCTTTAACTTCCAGTTCATGAGGAACCCAACACCCTTCTTCTGACCTCCGTGGCATTGCACGACCACGGAGCACCCAACCTGAATGCAGACGAGTACATTCATACACATAAAAAATGATAAATAGGGCTGGAAAGATGGCCTAGTGGTTAAGAGCGCTGACTGCTCTTGCAGAGGGACCGGGGTTGATCCCCAGAACCCACATGGCGGCTGAGAACCGTCTTTAAACTCCAGTGTCCAGGGAATCCGACGCCCTCTTCTGACCCCGCGGCATTGCACCGACAGGTCGTGCACCAGAACACATGCCCCAGACCAGTAATCATACAACATAATAAAATTTAAAAAAAATGACCCCAAAAAAATTTTTAAAAAATTAAATACAACTGAAAACACCTGGCCAAGTGAGTAGTTTTACTAGCTGTTAATCATCACCAAGTATCAAGAAAATTTTATTATAACATTTCTTTTAATTTGTTATTATTTATCATGTGTGGCGTTTTGGTTTGTGTATATATTTGGGGGAGGGCACCTGTTGCCGTGGCATTCTGTGTGAAGTCAGAGACAATTTGGGGCCGGCATGATGGCTCACCTGGTAAAGGTGTTGTGGGAAAATCATGAGATCAAAGCTAGAGTTAGGTATGGAGGAGTTTGCTTCAAACTAGTGGCTAGCCCAGTGTTCATTCCATAATGGAGTCAGCAACCTGAGTCTCTCAGACCCTTCTACTCTGGACACAAATACAAGCAAAAATCATGTAACACACAAGTGTTAGGACTGTAAGACCCAGGTAACCAGGGCAAACCACAAAGATCCACCAGGAATGTAGCATTCCCTGGATCATTTGAGATAGAGGTATTACACAAAGACTCAGGGAATAGTGTTTTCAGGATCCATTTAAAGAACCATTCCCTGAGTCATTCTAGAAGTAATTGTTTTGATTGCTTTGTGCTTTTCCCCTTTGATTGGTTAACTTAACTGTTGTCTATTGCTTCTGTAATTGGCTGATGTTTTGTGCACTTCCCTTTGATTGGTAAACTTTGATTGGCTGGTGTACTTAATTGCTAACTTTAATTGTGATGCTAAACTCTAATTGGCTGTTGTACTTATAAATTGCCCTGGAACCCGAACCTCATGGCCAGGCATTGTAATTAAATTAAATATAATGAAATTTAACCCTCCTTTAAAACTCCACTTGGGACAGGCAGGGTGGTGGCGGCGTTCCCTTTAATCCTAGGCACTTGGGCGAGGCAGGAGGCAGGCGGATCTTTGTGAAGTTCAAAGGCCACTGTCTACAGAGTTGAAGGAATATTCGAGGCATCCTACGTGGCACTATCCGGCACACATGCTGGTGACGTAGCGCAGTCATCTATGGGAAAGTAGCAACAGCGTCCACTCGCTGCACATCCGCGCTCTCCGATAATACAGTACGTGTAATCTCCGATATACAGACACATACGAGCATACATAGGAGAGTCCTCACGTAAGAACATGCAAAAATAAACAATCATCCAACAACAACGCTACACAATCACACAATAGGTAATCACTCCAACGTACCCTTACTTTACACACCCTGTGCGCTGAGTCGTCATGACGCATACCCTGTGAACGGCATAGTGTGACCCAGCCGAGTGCCCACTTTTACCACAGTATCCTGCCGACACTTCTCTATTAACAGGCCTTATCAAATACCCGATGTACAAGTATCATCGTCTGTTACAGTAATACCGGCTCTCGCGCGGGGCCTCTCCTGGACGCTTTTACAAATATATAACAATTCAAAGGCCCACAGAGTGAACATCCGATGGTACCCTGTTCTGTCTGCGAGTCACATCCAGAGGTGAGTTGTCCTCAGAGGTGGTGATAATAAACATAGCACTTCTGATACTTCCACCTGAATAAGCGATACGTGACAGCGAGAGTCTCCGAAAACTCCGAGACACAGGCAAATACTCATCAACAATCCGCCTGCCTGAATCTCAAGTCGAGCTTCATCTAGAACGTGCGTGAGTCATCATGTGCGCGCGCTATGCGATACTCTGGCATATATAAACGTGGACTCCCGGTATCCTGCAAGGTGATCGTACATGGTAATCTGTCGACTCCTCTTCATACTGTTGCGCCACCTATCTCGTCATAGCGTGCTCCTCGTCAGACTACCGAATGGTCAGGCAATGCTGCTATCTCCCGCGCAAATAAAATCGATCAGTCATTCCTACCTTCACTCCATGTCTTCAGAGTACTAAATGACACTATACCGGCCGGGTCCTTACTCCTAAACTTGACTATGAGTTCTATCCCCCATCCAAATATTTTATTTTTTGTCTTTTATCAACAGACAGAAAGCCCACACTGTACCGTCGAATACACTCACTCTCAGCACCGTATTCCACCTTATTAGTATCGTAGGATATACGGATGCCAGCGAAGTCAAGCCAGATCTACGAGACAGTCCCGCAGACCCGTTGCTGACTACGCGGATGCACTCAGACCGGCGAGCTGGGTGTCAATATAATCGCTTCAGATCGATCCTTCGCTGATCTTGATGTCTCAAGGAAACCAGCCTGGGTAAAGAACTACTGGCTCCGATGTACGTAGATCGTCCATAGCTGACAAGAGAAACTGCATAGTGTGGTGTGCATTACCTACTACAGACGCGTAGCTGGACGGAAGACAAGTGACGGAAGGATAACTGCGACGACCGTTCACAGTGGGCTAAGAATGATCTTCCGAACTATCTGATCGCTCGTACGAGACTGCACTAACTAGGCATATCTCTCAACTATTAACAGATTAGATGATCATAGATGTACATCCATCAACTATGATGAAATAGAATAATAAATAAAATGTAAATGCATTAGCTGAGCCACATCATGGAGTCTTACGAGTAGTAACGACGTAGTGGAAGCAGTGAACGGGCGTGCCTCGAACGATGGAGACACGACCTACCTGTCCCTCTTCGAGTCGAATATATCTTCAGCTGGTTAGCTGTCGTCTGTGAGAGATATGTGCACAGATGGTGACAACCGGATATCGGTTGGTTCTCACAATAGTACAAAACCTGAACACGTAGACAACATCTGATGTAGTCGAACTGATTGAACAACCCTGACGTGCTAAAACATGTGTAGACTATTACCTCAACTCAGCGATGCTATACTTAATTATTCATAAATCTACTCCTGACGATATAATATGCAGCTGCATGATGCCTCTTTGCAACACTCTAGCCATGATATTCTGCTCTGTTGATATAATGAGTTCACTCTATTGTGACGTACTCTCTCGCCGCTCTCTCGCACGCAGATGTAAGAACGGGCGGCGGGCTAAACTGTCTATACAGAATGTAGTAGATGACTAAGTTGCACAAGCACTCATCGCGCTGCCCTATGATCATGACTAGACGTGCTCTACTCGCCTATCACGCCACACCGGCGCGTATCTTAATCTCTCTCGCGTACGTCCGATATGCCCTGACGGCACAGAACGCGCCAGTGCCTCCATGGTGCGCTATGTCGTCAGTGCTTATATCTCGTATATCCATACACTCTGCAAGCGATGCATAATCGATCTTTATCGAATGCTCCTCGTCACGCATATCCTAGGCCTTGAGACCCGTCCGACAGCTTGCGATCTATACCTACAAGCCCAGATTCTGCTCTGAGCGTATGATAGCTTCATCCGACGACAGCTTGATAAGCTGCGGACAATCCCTCCGTGACTCGCACGCTGTCTCGACGCGCGCAAACGTGTGAAGCTCCTCGCGGACATTCAACCTCTCTGTCTGGTCGATGTCCAACTGATGCTCACTGTCGACGTACTGACACGTCCGCTGAGACGTATCCTCTACTACTGATCATGTACGTCCGCTCATTAAGTGACACTGTTACCTCACCAATTGTAAAGAAGTCCAATTTAGTCTCTGCTGTCTGTTTCTCTTTTCTTTCTCCTCTCAGCATTCTTTTATTAAACCCCTGTTCTTAGATCTATATTAAAAATGTCTTTTAGTAAATCTCCAATTCCTCTTCATACTGTCTTGTCCTAGAATTCTTTTTCTGTGGTGACACCAGTGTCTCAGTAAGTGGAACGGCAAAATAGACTCTTGATTGCTAGAGACCTCGTTGCAGTAATCTGTTAGTCGTATGACATAAGGTCATGTATCAGATAGGTATACAGAAGAGGCAGAGTGGCCCCGTCAGTCTCCCGCCGCAGCCATTATCTCACCGGCCCATCCGTATCCTCGTGCATCCGATAGCGGTACGCTACCCACGCAGTCATGGACGTCTTCGTCGCGCTCAATCTGGGGCCCGCAGAACATAACATCCTCACCTCATGTAATCGCATAGACGTCCATCCACACACCCGCGCGCAACCACTCTCCTATGTCTCGCATACTCTGTGTTCCACCGTCTTTTCTTCAAGCGTCGGTCTCTTCGACGAATATATCGTTGGTCCGCTTTCAGCTCACACTGCCTGACTACGAATATAAGACGCTCGAAGATGCTGCACTTTCGTGGCGCTCAACTCTTCATGTATAATCACCTTGGAATACCACCTTGCATGCTCATACGCATGATGCCTCGTATGCCGGTGAACCTTGCCGCATAGCTTTCTCTGCCATGTGCAGTCCCACGATACTATCTTAGATTAAAGCTCGTGATCTAGATAGAAGTGGTGATACGTCTACGAGATCTCGTGCAAGCGCAGTCGTGCTCACGGGAATCAGGTACCTTACTGATAGAAATGTAGATCTTTATAGTTCAAAGCTCACGATGGCGTCGAAATCAAGATATAACGCGCATGCCTTCTGCGCCTCTTTCTCAGGCTCTTCCTGAACTGCTCTGCTCTGCTTCGCAATGACTAACGAGAAGCACTCCTCAAGTCTCATGTCTGTATTGAATAAACTATTCTGATTCCTAGAAACTGAAATCTCTAGACGTAGGTCAACACATAGAACAGGTCTCAAGATGGAGGTGTCGTGGTCAGCTGCTCTAGTATCGTACCAGGAAATCACCTTCGCTCTGCATCGATCTGACAGAAAACTCATGTGATGCATCCTTAGGCAGACGCGCGTCGTTACTGTCTCCTCATGCGTCCTGTCTGCTCGGCGTTAGAATCCAGTCTACAGTCGATCTAGCTCACACTCGCGCCAGATACAGGACACGCTAGGAGACATACGCAACACAGGTCGACATAACCGCCTGCGCCCATAGTGGCTTGCTCACCTGATACGAAAATACAAATTGTGGTAGGCAGCACTCGCCTCAAACCTCTCTTACTCTCTCAGGCGTAGTGCGAGAATAATATCATGGGTAAGGGAGCGGCGCCACCATCGAGCGTCCTCCTCATCACATGCTAATGAGACGTGGACAACAAGTCCTAAACCGCGTGACCTCAATAGCAGTGAACGTGTACAGGTATGATGCGAACCGACGCATGGTGTTTATCCTCGGCCTGTCTTCGACAAGCGACCAGAGACCGTCTAGCTCAATCAGAGTCAAGATGCCTACTACGAGTAGATCATCGGGCCGACACTACCATGGTTCAAAGAGCCTACTGACTCAAGGAATGTGATGGAAGCTAGAAGAGCTCGGTTGAGATGTCCGCCTTATACAGAGATCAATGGCGGTTGCCGACGATACGGTGTGAGTGGAGTAATGAATATATCGTATGTAGCCGAATACCAGGAGCGGCATCTGCGTGTAGTAATGGTGACATTCTATCCCGTACGAATGCGGCCATGTATCGGTGTATCTAGATCCTGCGCTCCATATGACATAGATCGGCTACAACGGGCCGACATCACTGACATCGGCGATCAAGCCTACCATTCACTCTGCCATACCATCTAAGCGAGATAAGCAGCGCTACAAGAAAATGCGGCTGCACGGATAAACGAGTAATAGCGATCAGGCAAGACTCTGTCGGTCTAACCGTCTCGTCTCGAAGCTTCTCATAAAGCGTTCGCTGTGCCCTGTCACCTGCTCGACGTCTCTAAATAAACAATAGCCAGCTAAAGCCTCAGTGAGATCATAGCAGGCTCACTACTACGCAATGCTTGAGCGCTAGGGGAATCCATCAACTATCATGGATACCGCAGTCGGATCTGCTACTACTACCCGAGCTCTCACAAATGATACCAAATCTTTGCAGGCAGAAGTTCCATGACTAGCATAGTCCTCGCTCTCGGCCGAGACTAATCCTCAAGGAAAAGTGTCAGTGGCGTACTGCACCATACCTATCACCGTGCGATAACCTTACAGTCCATATACTAAACACGACTGTTCCTGTGGTAATAGATAGCCGCTGAGCAAGCGTTATTAATGGCACCACGGAAGATATAGATCGACAGAGCATCCTCGATTAGCTTGTAATTGTCACATAGGTCATCATTAAATACTGAAGACATTAACAGTATATTGAGTTTTTACTGTCCTTCTTACCTGTTCCGTATTCCTGTTATAGAGTTCCTAACCCCTTGGAAATTAATGAGTGGTTGGCCTGCCTTGCTCTATTTATAATGAGACACCTTTGATTACACTAGAGTTTAGAATGATGAAGGAGACTTAGCCTGGGACCCCAAGATAGCCCAGAAAGGGGCTGTCATCGGAAAGACAAAGTCATTTGGATCTTGCAGCCCACTAACTTCCAAGAAGCGGCCTGGAGATATCACCTAGTGGTAGAGTGCTGGCCTGGACAAGGTCCTGGGTTCAATATTACAGGCCAAACAAAACAACAAAATCCCCTTGAAAGTGAAGTCTCATGAATCTGTGACTGGGAGTGTGGGGTGTGAGAATAAGACACCACTGGGTCTGGAGAGAAGCCTAGCGGTTAAGAGCACCGACGCTCTTACAGAGGACCGGTTCGATCCCAGCGCCCCACATGGCGGGCTAAGAACCGTCTGTAACTCCAATTCCAAGGAGGAACTCCGTTCCAGGTGGAATCCGAGACCCTCTTCTGACCTCAGGCATTGCCGACACGGTGCACAGAGACAGTACATTAACAATCAAAAAAAAAAATTACAAAATAAAAAAAAATTAAAAAAAAAAAATTAAAAAAAAAAGTAATTAAAAAAAAAAAAAAGACCACCCACTGAATTAGCAGTCCCCTCCTGTGAACTGCATTCCACCAGAATCTTTCCTCTTTCCGGTTTCAATTTCTCCAAGTCAATTCCTGAAGTCTACACCACTAATACCATTCCTGTATGTCCTAGTTTAACCACTAATACCACCTGGCCTCCTTGACCTCAGCCTCTCCCTCCCCCCAGCAAGGTAAAAACCCTTGCCTGTGAGAGAGGATCTCTCTTTCTCTCTCTCTCTCTTTCTCTCTCTCCCCCTTTCTCTCAGCATGGTCTCACTTACTTATGCAGTGTAGACCAAGCTGGCCTGAAACTAATAGAGATCTGCCTGCCTCTGCCTCCAGAGTGTGAATGCTGAGATTACAAGTGTGTGCCACCTCACCTGATGTCCTTGGTTTTCTTTTCTTACATTTGGTGCCTGGTGTGAGGCTACCAGAACACCTAGAAAGCACGGGTTGGGAGCAACAGTAACAGGCGGCTGGGAGGCCCCGCCCCTGAGATACCCAGAAACTGACTTACCATGAAAACAGAGAGACAGAAATCCTAAGAGAGAGATCGAACATTTCTATTCTAAGATGCTGGACACTACCTCAATTGACTTATTTTTTTTATAAGTGGCTTAATTTTTTAAATTAGTTCTTGTAATTTCATACAGTATTTCGTTATCAAAATTTAGACCAAATTCCCCTTCCTTGCACCCTCCCCTGTCAGAGTCATGCATTTCTGTCATACACGTTCTTTCATCTTTCAGTCTTTTTTTAAATTTTATTATTTATGTATTGTATGAATGTACTGTCTGCATGCAGGTTCTATGTGGCACCCGTTGTCGTTGCAATGCCGCGGAGGCGAGAACAGAATCATCGTCAGCGAATAGCAACACTAATCATGCTGTACGATACTCCGCAGTTGCACAACTCGAATGGCCCGCTGGGCGCATGCCACTGTGTACGGCCCGAGCGTGTCGGACGTCACTCCCCTTGGATATAACACTCGCCTCGACATGTTTCTCTCATCTGCTCGGAGATGCTGACGGCAGGTGTATACATGAAAGCTAGGCTCAAATATCGAATCTACATGCTGTGGATCCTTCGAAGCGCGACTCCGCCTGTGAGTGTGGGTATGCTGCGCGTTGGGCGCAGCAGGTCGCGATACAACATTCGCTCAACCGCTATTTTTCGCGATGGCCTCGTTCGCGCAAGACTTGTCTACAACCACATGATGCCTCTATTGCGCCTGAGTTGCCAGGTTCGAGCAGTACGGATTGCCGGTGAACGCATTGTGTCGAGAGTCAGTCCCGTAAGGCTCGCTGGTCCCCGTTGATGAGTGTATCAAGTGCTGATCATCCTTATGAATCTCATAGTCGCTAGTCCCTCCGCTCTCCAGCCCTCTCTCTGTTTTTTGGGGGTTTTTTTGCTTTTTGAGACAGGGGTCTCCCTGTAGCCCAGCGTTCTGTAACTCACTCGTAGACCAGGCCGGCCTTGAACTCACAAAGATTTTCCTGCCTCTTCCTCCTCCCAAGTGCTAGGAATTTAAAGGCATGTGCCACCACCATGCCTTGCCTTCATCTCAGCTTCATCGCTTTAGCAGGCGTTCTGACTATTTCCAGACAAGTCAAGACGTCTCATTATGTATGCTGACAGCTCCTTCGACTGGTGTCTTCCTTTGTAGCCTTATGTGACATCTTACTGCTTTCCAGTCAGATCCTCTTCGATGATCCTCCTAATAGTCTTTATTGTCTGGTTGTCTCTTGCGATAGTGACTCTCTCTGGTCCCATTCTAGTGTATCTATTCGAGATTCATCTCCTACACCACAACACCGTTGAAGACTGGCCGCTTCCTGGAATAATGGATACCTCAGAAAAGTTTACCACCAACCAGAGATACCCTAGCTGTGGCGACTCTGTGAAAAAAGAGTGTCCGACGAGCTAGTAAGGTTCACAGGTAACCAACTCTGATCTCAGCTGACGTTTACACGAGCTCTTGGTTGTGATTAAATGGCTTTTTCACAACTGATCTTCGAATTGGCTATGAGACAATATCTGAGTGACATCAGTGCACTGGATAACATAGACTATACCTAGATTGTTACTATCATCTACCGCTCGTCCTCTACATTATCAATTAGCAAGTTTGAAGACGTGCGATAACATCATGAGCAGAGAATTATATTCAGTGAATCGCGAAGCCTGGTAGAGAATGGGCCTTGTTCCAGCCAGTTACGATTGAGTCTCGACCCAGGACGTCTCTTTGTCAGCAGTGCGACGCGGGGTTACCAATTCCTCACAGCAGCGCACATCGACTCGGACCGCTGTCCATATAGAGCGAATAGACCGTCTTTCTACCTTCGCTATGTCATCGCAGAGGTGGCTAACTCGCGTGCAGTTGGTGTCCGCTACTATTCCTGAGCTTCGGTCCAGACGAGACTCGATCACCACACAGGCTACTGCACATCCGTCACCTACTGTCCCTACATGCAGACACATAGATACTTCTATCAACACATAAAAATAATAGAAATAAATGGTGGTGTGTACAAGACATAGAGAAACGTACTGGTATAAGACTTTCTGTCAAGCCAGAAATGCAATACGAACCATGATAATCAAGAGTCGGCAATTATTCTGCATGATGAGGTGTTTCTACAAGTAGCGGTATCATTAGAGTCTACGGGTTAAGCGACTCACAACACAATAATTGAGGGATACCATAGGTCTTTCGTTTTTGGGGGACCGTGTTACACATGGCGCCCAGTTGCAGGCCATAATGCTTCCCTGTTATCGTCTACTGGATTAGCTTTTATCGGCGCTCATGTTCAGCTCTACGTGCATGGATCCGATGGATGCGTCCTGCTGCTTTGTTTTTTGTGTTTCTTCTGTCTTTTCTCGTTTCTTTCTTCGTTCTTCATCTGCGTTCTCAGTCTCGTATCCTGAGATGGTATGCGACGCCAGGAGTTACTCCCCGCTCTATAGCGCCCAGACTGGGTGCTCCGCAAGGTTCGCTCTCTCTGTGTGAGTCGGATCTGCATAGTACCAGAGCTGAGCTCCTTTGGATTCACAAGATCCAGCACCGCGGCACGACTCCTGCTCTAGTATCTTCCCTCACAGGTATTTGCATGGTGATGTAAAACGCCCAGGCAACATTGACCGCTTGTCATCTATCTAGACGGGCGCCTCAGCTTCAACTAGTGGTGCCTATTAGTGACTGGACTACGAGGGTGGCGTGGGAAATCTTGTACCCGGGTCCTCTGCAAGAAGCAACAAGTACTCTAGGCGGTTTATGCTTCTACGCGATCCTAGTAAGTCAGATCTCTCACAGGCCTTTTGATGTCATTATGTCTAGTCTTTAGCTGTCTTGATGTATAGAATGCGCTATCTGCTCGTCAGCCAGTACAATAGAACTACCACTCCCAGTCTTCATACAAAAAGGCTGCTTGATTATATAAAGATTGGCTTGGGACTATATATGGGGGAGTAGACTACCGTTCGTCCATCAAATAATAACAGATCTCCAGAAAAAAAAAACCAACAAAAAAAAAAAAAGATGGAGTCATGAGCTGAACAGGCAGTCTTCACAAGATGAAGATAGCTGAGAGCAGCGAGCTGTGAGAAAATATGGCCTTCTATAATAAGATAAGTCTTAACAACTTCACCTTATGATAATCTAACGGATAAGATGCAAACATCGTACAAATTACCATAAGATTTCATCTTACTCAGTTAAGACTAGCTATGATCATAGATAACGAGAGAAACCAAAGCGATAACAAATGCTGGAGAAGTTGTTGGGGAAAGGGGGCGACATTCATCCACCTGCTTGCGTGCGGAAGTCAGAACTTGTGCCAACCCCACGTATATTGCAATAGCAAGTACTTGGAGAACTCTAAGAACAACTGAAAATGCAGGTCGTTCCCAACTTGACCAGGTCGATTACATCATACCTCCTGGGGTATATACCCCACATGATATAAATACAAGTCCTATTCACAGAACCATCTCGTCAACATGATTACTTATTGTTAGCAGTCTTTCCAGGCTTCTCTGTGTGCACGAAATTTATGATATGAAGCAGTTGGTACGCGCGCAAGCCAAGTTTCGTCCCTTAGAATAATTGAATCTCTTATTTACATGCTTGATCAATCGAGACTCCACACCAGCTATATATGTAACAGACATATCTATGGTATTGGCACCATTGCCTTAATGTACGTTATGTCGTCTATGTTGACTACATGGAACGGTCGAGCACTCACTGACAGAATTACTATCAACATCTAATGCACACGGAGAAAGACTGGAGTCAAAATACGATTCCCAACACGAAAGACAGAGACTCGGATCTTCGTCCCTTGCTTGGTGGTTCATGTATTGTAATGCGTGATGTCTATATGACCTAGTATTGCCTTGGTGGGACGCCATGGGACACGTGAGCTGACTGGATAGTACTTGGGAGTGCATTTCTATTTAGTATTAACCCAGATCGCGGCAGCTCAGTAATGCAGACTATAGGTGCCTTCGATTGACGAGACTATTATTTCGCTTCTGTGAGCGTATCTCTTACGACTGGGCAGCCTCGGTGTCTGTTGACTCACAGTGAGCTCTCAGCTAGTCGCTATGTGTACGCTATACACATACTGCATAGACTCTTGCATGTCATCCATAAAGGTGAACACCAATATAATAAATAAATACAACTAAACAGACGCAGACTAAATCGAAAAAAAAAAGAGCCAATTTCCCCCAAGTTGTCCTCTGACCTCTACTTGTAATTAAATTTAAATTTTATTTAATTTTTTTATTAATTTTATTTATTTGATGTATGTGTATGAATGTACTGTCTGCATTGCAAGTCTGTGGCACCCGTGTCGTGCAACGCCGCGTAGTTTCAGAAGAGGGTCTCAGATTTCCCCTGGAACTGGAGTTTCTCCTGGATTGGAGCTTCAGACGGTCTCAGCCGCCATGATTAGTCAGGGGTTGGAGAGATGGGCATAGTTAACACTAGCTGCTCTTGAGAGGACCTGGGTTCAGTTCCTGCGTACCACATTGGTAGCTAACAACACTGTTCTTAACATCAGTTCCAGGGAATTCTTGGCACCCTCTTTTGACCTCCACAGGATACTGCACGACACAGGCACACTTACATGCATACAGGCCAAACTTAGAACCAACATAAAATTAAAAAGTAGGGGCTGGAGAGATTGGCTCAGCGGTTTAAGAGCAACCAACTGCTCTTCGCAGAGACCTAGGTTTGGTTCCAGCACCCACACGGCGGCTAAGAACCGTCTTCTGACCTCTTCCTCCGCTACTCGTAACGTGGGTGATCGTTAGTCGCTAGTAGCTGAGCCGTCGTTGTCGGCTGACTCATCATCTCGTCGCGGGGGATTGACAAGCCTTGCACGTCATTATCTCCATAAGCGGTTCTCGTGAACCCATCGAACCGTGAAGCCTAGCCATGATCCTCAGCTGTTTCATCTGTCTTCTCTCTCTCTGCTCTTCCGCTCATCCGTGCTCTCTCGTCTCGGTGATCTGTCGTATTCGGGGTAGCGTGTGAGTCGAACTCGTATCTTCATACGCTTGGCGTGCAATCTGTAGATGAGTTTGGGATGGTCCGCACCACATGTTGGCGTATTAGCCACTCAATGCCACGTGAGCACTTTATACCATGACTGCGGGATCACAAAGCTGCACCGGAAACGAGCCGTCGTGGAACTCCTCCCTGGTACCCAGGGAGTTAAAGACGACCAACACATCATCAGTACGGGACGGGACTTCTCTTGTACGCGTTTCGCACGGTAACGGTGGACAGTCGCGCCGCGTCTGGCCTGTCGCGTCAAATGATCATGACGATAGATGACTCTCGATCAAGTCGGCAACAGATAGCACCAGTCTGTCCAGTGTGGCACGACATGTACTTCGGTACGCCCCTCTATCGGTGCCTGGCTTAACCGCCTGAAGAGCGCTAAGTACTACTTCTCGAGATCAGCGCTGCTGTGCTATTTCCTTGCTAATCGCATATCTTGCGTTATTTTGGGTCTTATGATGTTCCGCTGGCCGGTCATGCTTCACATCGGATCGTGATGTTACATGCCGTTTGGCCTTCGGCAGACTCTGCATATACACTGTGTGTGCCATGATAATCTGATCACGTCTGTGTGCTCAGCTAGGACTGGCTGCAACTGTGTGTATTGCCTTCGGTGGTCCGAGAGAGGGGTCGATGGAACGCTCTCTTCGCATGTCCATCGATCAAGAGGGGACGCTAAGCCGGAGATTCTCCACTCTGCAACGGGAATTGTTCACGGAGGAAAACGATCGCCGTGATGGATGTGAAGATAGTCCATACTGATGCTGCTGACGTAAGCCAGGAACTGATACCAGTTGTCGCTTCCTAGCAAGAGCGCCTTCACGTGTTTAGATACTATCGGCGCGCCGTAATCAATCTTCGTTCCAACTCACCCCTGGACTAGAACTTCGATGGCGCGCGTGCTCATTAGGGCAGGATACTGATGTCACCTACTGCCGTTCAACGCTCCTAATCAGGAGAACTCCAGTTCCAGGGAATCTGATTGAGCCTCTCTTCTGCAACTCCGCGGCGTTGCACGACCTACGTGGTGCACCAGCATCTGCATGCAGAAGTACATTCGATCACAATACAAAATAAATATATAATAATTAATAAAAACATAAAAAAATAAAAATTAAATGTTTATTATTTCATTTTAGGTTCAACACAACGTGGGGGAATTTGGCTCTTTTTTTTTTTTTTTTTTTTTTTTTTTGGTCTTTTGAGAGCATGGAGTCTCCTTGTAGCCCAAGCCGTGACCTTCGGACGCTCACTCGTGTATTACCCCAGGTAGCCTTTGAACTCAACGAGACCGCCTGCCTCCTGCTCCCGGAGTGCTGGGATCTAAAAGGCATGCGCACCTATGCCCCATGCCAAGATAATTTGAAGCCACACAACTTCAGCCCAGCAGAACAGTCACAGTCTTCTTTTGATATTTTGCTCTTTCCTATTCTTCAGGTATTGTGCTCAATCCAGTATATCAAATCCGGAAAACTACACAGCCATCCCGTAATATATTAATAATGCTGGTGTAGGATCTAGAACCGATGATCCGTTTAATAAGTCAAGTTTATGCGGACACTTGAGTGCTTCCAAACTCTTGTCACCTATACTTGTGAATAAGACGAGCTAAATCAACATAGGATGTGCACTTCTCTGTGAGTCTAGGATGAATTTTTGTGGTAGGTATGATACCGAGATCGGTACGTAGCAGGACGGGTACAAGTCAGGAGAAGACTCATTTCAGCTTTCTTAGAGTTCCCATACTGCTTTCCATAGGGTTGCACAAGTTTACTTTCCCACCAGCAAGTGTGATGAATGCCCTTTCCCCAACATTTCCAGCATTGATATCCTTCGGTTTCTTATCCTAAGCCAGCTCTACTGTAGTAAGACTAAACGTTAGGGATTTTGAATTTGCATCCTTCCTATAATTATGGACATTGAAACACTATTTTTAAGATGTTTCTCAGCTATTTATCTTTCTTGTGACAGTCTCTGTTCAGTCCTCTACCATCTTTTTTTTTTTTTTTTTGTTTGGTATTTTTGAGAACAGGGTCCCCCTTTAGTCCCCAGCCCTCTTATGCCAGCTATTGATGTGGGTTCATTTTCCTAGACAAGGAATCTAGTACAGTCGAGTAAAGAAAAATGACATCAAGGCTGGAGAGATGCCTCAGAGTTAAGAGCACCGGACTGCTCTTGCAAGAGACCGAGGTACAATTCCAGCACCCACATGGCAACTTTAGGTGGGCTGATGGCACGATGTGCCTTTAATCCCAAGGCACTTGGGAACAGGGCTGGTGGATCTTCTGTGGGAATTTCAAGGCCACCTGGTCTACAGTAGAGTGAATTTCCAGGCCCGCTGGGCATAGGGAGAACCTATCTCAATAAAACGCAAGCAAAAAAAAACAAAAAAAAATAAAAACAAAAAAGATGACATCATGAACCTATGCAGGTAAATGGATAGAAACTAGAACCATTATGCAGACATGAAGTAAACCCGAGTCCGCCCAAAACGAAAGACCTAGTTTCCTCATTTGTGGATGCTAGCACCAATTCTCTCTTTAGAAGCCAACTGAATAATTCCTTTTTATTTCTATTGTTTCTTAGGTAAATATTAATTCTTTTTTTTAAAACATTTAATTTTCTTATTATTTTAATGTGTATGAATCTATGCTGCATGTAGGTCGGTGCACCTGTGGTTGAAATGCTGAGAAGTCAGAAAGGGCATCGGATTTCCCTCTGGAACTGGAGTTAAGACGGTTCTTAGCCGATGGGTGGCTGGGGAATTGACCCGGGCCTCTGCAAGAGCAGTCCGCTGCTCTCTTAACTGGCGAGCCATCTCAGCCCCGGTAAATATAATTTCTGATGTTACTCAACATTGCTTTGTATGTAGGAGAAGCAAAAAACATTGGTTTCTTTATCTGCTACAATCCTACTATGCAAAATGTGAAACCCTACACATGTTTTGAATTATCCTATACTTTATTTTCAGAAGTCATAAATTTTGGTATTTCTGAGGTATCACTTTAGCTTGTTTTGGGAATGATATTAAATGAGAAGGAACAACATACAACAAAAGAGGACTGGGTCAACAGAATCTACTGAAACAGTAATTTAAGCCCAAAACAGTAACTTCAAGCATCAAAGAGTTTTTAAAAAGACAGCGATGAGTGGCCATGCATGGTGGGTGCACGCCTTTAACCCTAGCACTTTGGGAGGCCAGAGCAGGTGTTGTGAGTTTCAAGCGGAGCCTGGTCTCAGAGCGAGTTCCAGGACAGCTGGGGCGTACAGGGGACCCTGTCCAAAAGAACAAAAAAACCCCAAAAACAGAGAGAGGCTGGAGAGGATGGCTAACCTTAAGGAGCGCCAACCGTCTTGGCAGAGGGAACCCGTGTTCCGAATTCCCCGCACCCACATGGCGCTGAGAACCGTCCGTAACCCAATTCCAGGGAGAACTCCAGTTCCAGGGGATCGGACACCCTCTTCTGACCTCCGCGGCATGCACGACACGGTGACAAACCTGCATGGCAGACAGTACATTCATAACACATACATAAAAAATAAAATTTAAAAAAAAAGACTGAAAAGATGAAAGGACGTTTGGCAGAATGCATGAACTCTGACGGGGAGGGTGCAAGGAAGGGGAATTTGGTTAGCTAAATTTGACTAAGAAATGATATAAAAGCACAGAACTTAAATTTAAAAATAAGCCACTTATAAAAAAAATAAGTCAATTGAGGTAGTGTCCAGCATCTTAGAATAGAAATGTTCGATCTCTCTCTTAGGATTTCTGTCTCTCTGTTTTCATGGTAAGTCAGTTTCTGGGTATCTCAGGGGCGGGGCCTCCCAGCCGCCTGTTACTGTTGCTCCCGGCCAGAACCCGGTGGTCTCTTACTTAGGTGCTGTGGATCCGGTGACGACCTCCATCGTGAACCCATAGGCCCACCAATCAATTGTAAGGAAGAATCCGATACACACGATCCACAGGACACAATACCATGTGTATCGGATAACGGTACGTCCATGCGGACAAGACCGGCAGCGCCTGGACCTATATTCATGTACCGTACATACCCGTATCCCATCCTCGAGTCGCAATCCTCCTACGCTTAGTCTTCATGTGGTGCTGCTGCATCGCATGCTCAATAATACATAACTGTCTCCTCTCACGCTACAGCAGATATAGATCACGTAGACACGCTGTCGTGCTGGATACCTGGACATTGCAGGCAGCGAGTCTCAGAGCAGTGCGTGACAAATATCGTCATCTCTATTTAGTTTCAGGCCAGCTTGGCTCTACTTAAACTGCATAAGTAAGGTGAGTACCAATCGCTGATGAGAAAGGGGAGAGAGAGAAAGAGAGAGAGAGAGATCGAAAGAACTGAGATCCTCCTCTGCCATCACAGGCCAAGGGTTGTTCTATCCTGCTGGTCGGGGACGGTGAGTAAGAGGTCTGTGAGAGGGTCCGATAAGTAAGGAACATGAAGGCCTAGGTGGATTAGTGGTTACTAGGATCACCTTACTAGGCAAAATCGGTATTTAGTGGTGTAGAGCTTCAGGGCGATGAACTTGGAGAAAATGTTCGGAGTCTGGAGCAGAACCCCGGACGAGTCAGGCGCAAGAGATATCCGTCATGCGCTGGTGCGGAAGTCTGATCATAGACTACGACAGTATGGTATTGAGGTGCGAGAGCGCCGTCTGGAAACGATCGTGAGAGGTCACGGGTGCGGGTCCTTTTTTTTCAGTGCTTTTTTTTACCATGACTTCTTTATTAGTTAATTTTTCTGTTATGACGTTATTTCTTGACTCCTTTTTTTATTTGTATGAATGTATGTCTGCAACTGACGCAGATGTCTGTGCACCCGTGTCGCATGCAATGCCTCGGAGGTCAGAAGAGGGTCTCGGATTCCCCTGGAACTGGAGTTCTCCTGGAATTGGAGTTACAGACGGTTCTTAGCCGCCATGTGGGCGCTGGGGATCGAACCCGGGTCCTCTGTAAGAGCGTCGGTGCTCTTAACCGCTAGGCTATCTCTCCAGCCCCCAGTGGTGGTCTTATTCTCACACCCCACACTCCCAGCACAGAGTTCATGAGACTTCACTTTCAGGGGGATTTTGTTGTTTTGTTGGACCTGTATATTGAACCCAGGGCCTTGTCCAGGCCAGCACTCTACCAACTAGGTGATATCTCCAGGCCGCTTCTTGGAAGTTAGTGGGCTGCAAGATCCAAATGACTTTGTCTTTCCGATGACAGCCCCTTTCTGGGCTATCTTGGGGTCCCAGGCTAAGTCTCCTTCATCATTCTAAACTCTAGTGTAATCAAAGGTGTCTCATTATAAATAGAGCAAGGCAGGCCAACCACTCATTAATTTCCAAGGGGTTAGGAACTCTATAACAGGAATCAGAGGCAAAACCTATATATTTCGTATTATGTGACTAACACTATGATTTCATTCTCTGTTGATAATTTTCCTTTTTACATAAAAGGTTTTATGGCTGGGCATGGTGGCACACACCTTTAATCGCAGCACTCTTTTTTTTTTTTGGTCTGAGACAGTCTCCCTTTAGTCCCAGTTGGCCTGGAGCTGGCTATGTAGACCAGGCTGGCCTTGAACTCACAGAGATCCACCTGCCTCTTCCAGATTTTCTTTTTGTGGATGAGGTTTCGGCCATGTTGCCCAGGCTGAAGGGCACAGTCCTTCCTCCCTGATCACAGTCCCTAACAGCTGGGGTTGCACATTTATACTGCAGCTGGCTTTGGTGCTTTCTTCCAACATGTGATGCTGACCATGTAGTTTGAGTATATGTTTTAGTAGCCAGTCTTCTGTTCGTAGATCATCTCTGTATTTCCTTTTTCCCTTGAGGAACTCTATCATGGACATGCCTCTACATGTTTTCTCCTGAAGATGTTTGTCCCTTTAAGAGGCAGAGGTCACTCTCTGTAATTGCTGAGTCATACTAACCCCAGAGACAAGGACAGAACCACAGCTCCAGTTCATGCCCCAGAGAAGTCTGAAGAGCCCCCTCTTTCCTTAGGGACCTCCATTCAGGTAAATTAAGACTTGTGGCTTTGTTACAGAAAATCAGGAGACCGAAGCCAAAGTCAGGTGTGGAGAGGGATTTAATTTCCAGGTAGCCGGCTAACCCCAGATCACTCCTTAGCACATAGCATTAGGGAAACATCCTGCTTTACAGAAAGCAAATAGCTTCAGTGAGACATCCTGAGGAAACAAAGGGTTGGGTCCTGGGTAAAGTTTGCAGGGACGGCTCCTACTCTGGATAACTGCAGGGGCAGGGAGGAAGGCTGGGGACTGCCCTCCCTTTCTTTACCTTCATTACTATAATACTGCAAGGTCTCCTAGCAACAAAGTCTATTTTGCCGTTCCATTACTGCTTCACCACAGAAAAGAATTCTAGGACAAGACAGTATGAAGAGGAATTGGAGATTTACTAAAAGACATTTTTAATATAGATCTAAGAACAGGGGTTTAATAAAAGAAATGCTGAGGGAGAAAGAAAGAGAAACAGACAGGCAGAGACTAAATTGGACTTCTTTACAATTGGTAAATAGAGGATTCTATTAAGTTCTATCTCTAAAGATTGATAAGAGCCAGGCTTGGTGGCGCACGCCTTTAATCCTAGTACTCAGGAGGCAGAGGCAGGCAGATCTTTGTGAGTTCAAAGCCAGCCTGGTTGGTCTACAGAGTGAGTACCAGGACAGCTGGGACTACAGAAAGACCCTGTCTCGAAAAGACCAAAAAAAAAAAAAAGGTGAAAAATGCATAAGAAACCCCCTTTTATTTATAATTCAATTAATTAAATAATTAATTTTATTTATTATAGACAGGGTCTCTCTATAGCTCCAGCTGTCCTGAAAACTCACCACGTAGACCCATGCTTGGCATTTATTTATTTATTTATTTTATTTTATTTATTTATTTATTTATTTATTGAGACAGGGTCTCCCTGTAGGCTTCTCAGCTGATCCTGAAACTCCACTATGTAGACCCAGGCTGGGTCTTGAAGCTCACAGAGATTCCCACCTGCCTCTGCCTCCAAAGTGCTGGGATTAAGGGAGACCCTGTCTGAAAGACAAAAAAAATAAAAATATTTGGATGTGGGGATAGAACTCATAGTCAAGTTTAGGAGTAAGCGCCTTTATAGTGGAAATGGCAAAATAGACTTATCGGACTAGTAACTAAACAGACCTGAACAGCAGATGGGCAGTCTGGAGCCTTCCTCTCTGTACCTTGTGGTTACCCAGGATAGGAGCCTTTTCTGCAAACTCTACCTAGGACAGAAGCCAGCAACCTTTGTTTCCCCAGAAATTCACATTCCTGTGGCCTTTGATGTTATCTATTTGTAAACCAGGCCAGGATGTCACATTTGCTATCCGTAAACCAGGATACTGTGGTAAAGTGGCCACTCCACTCACTTAACCAAGTGGAGTTTTTTTTTTGTTTGTTTGTTTGTTTTTTTTTTTTTTTGGTCTTTTCGAGGGACAGGGTCTCCTGTAGCCCCAAGCTGTCCTGGAACTCACTCTGTTTAGAACCAGGCTGCGCTTGAACTCACAAAGAATCGCCTGCCTCTGCCTCCAAGTGCTAGGATTAAAGTGACGCGCTACCCTGCCGTCCCAAGTTGGCAGTCTTAAAGGAGGGTTAAATTTCATTATATTTAATTTAATTACAATGCCTGGCCAACACAACTTGGGAGGAGTGTGGCCGTGAGGGCAATTTATAAGTACAACAAGCAATCAGAGTTAGCATCACAATTAAAGTTAGCAATTAAGTACACCAGCCAATCAAAGTTCAACACCACAGTTAAAATTACCAATCAAAGGGAAGTGCACAAAGCATCAAGCCAATTACAGAAGCAAGAACAACAGTTAAAGTTAACCAATCAAAGGGAAATGCACAAAGCAATTCAACAAATTTACTTCTAGAATGACTCAGGGAAAATGGCTTAATGGTATCTGAAAACACTATTCCTGAGTTTTTGTAATACTCTATCTCAATGATCCCAGGAATGCTACATTCCTGGTGATCTTTGTGTTTGCCTGTTACATGTTTACCAGTTCCTAACACTTGTGTGTTACATGATTTTTGCTTGTATTTGTGTCCAGAGTAGAAGGGTCTGAGAGACTCAGGTTGCTGACTCCATTATGGAATGAACACTGGGCTAGCCACTAGTTTGAAGCAAACTCCTCCATACCTAACTCTAGCTTTAATCTCATGATTTTCCCACAACACCTACCCAGGTGAGCCATCTTGCAGGCCCCAAATTGTCCTCTGACTTCCACACAAAAATATACAAGCACTCATACACACATAAAAAAAAAAAAAAAAAAAAAAAAAATGATAAATAAATAAAAATTTAAACTAGCAGAAATCGGTCCTATAATAAAATTTTCTTGATACTTGGTGATGATTAACAGCTAGTAAAACTACTCACTTGGCCAGTTGTATTCATTTATAATTTTTTAAAATTTATGTCATTTTTTTTAAATTTCTATATGTGTATGAATGTACTGTCTGCATGTAGGTCTGTGCACCCTGGCTCGTGCAATGCCGCGGAGGGTCAGAAGAAGGTCTCGGAACTTCCCCTGGAACTGGTAGTTAAAGGACTTCTCAGCCGCCCATTGTGGGGTCTCTGGGATCAAACCCCGGTCCTCTGCAAGAGCACGTCAGCGCCCTTAACCACTAGTCCATCTCTCCAGCCCTATTTATCATTTTTTTTTTTTTTTTTTTTTTTTTTTTTTTTTTTTTTTTTTTTTGTGCACCAGTGTCATGCACTGCTCTGAGGTCGAAGAGGGTGTTGGGTTTCAACCTGGAACTGGAGTTAAGACAGTTCTCTAGCTGCTACTGTGGGTGCTGGGAACCAAAAAAAAAAAAAAAAAAAAAAGAGCAGTCGGTGCTCTTTAACCGCTGAGCCATCTCTCCAGCCCAATATTCAGTTTTTTATAACATAACCTACTGCAGCAGGCTGTGGCGGCTCACTTGGAGGGCAGAGGCAGTGGATCTCTGTGAGTTTCAAGGACAGTTCAACTCTAACATAGTGAGTTCCAGGCCAGCTAGGGCTACAGGGAAAACCCTGTCTTTCAAAAAAAAAAAAAAGCTATTTTTTTTCATATTCCTATTTGGCTTATGGAATTGGGCTTTGTTTTGTTTTGTTGCATTGTTTTTGAGACGAGAAGTCCTATAGCCTAGCTGGCCTAGAACTCACATATATGGACCAAGTTGCGATCTCACAGAAACTGCCTGCTTCAGCCTCCCAAATGCTAGGATTAAAGACATGGCCACCCACCATTCTCCACTTAGTCCTTATTCTTATGTGCAAATTATGTAAATATATGCATAACAAATATCTTTTACCTTTACTTAAATCTATACATCTGTATAAGCTTGTCAGCATCATGGAGTCAAGTTTAACAGTCTATTCCTTTACATCTTTTTTATTTGGGGTCTGGCTCAGAATGGTTTCGTTTCTCAGCATCATAAGCATATTCATGTTCATATAGGTTTTTATTTTTTTTGTATTTTGGGGAACAGGGTCTCCCCATAGCCCCAGATTGTCCGGAACTCACTATGTTAGACCAGGATGGCCTTGAACTCACAGACATCCACCACCTCGATCCCGAGTGCTAGGTGTTAGCCCCCAAATAAAAAAGCACATGAGCGCTTATAAGTCACTCAAAGGACCACTGTTAAATTTACTTCCAATAAGGGAACTTATCCACAGAGTGGCCCACTTCCCAGCACATGGTGGCACACAGGGGCAGTCCGGCAAATGGCAACTGGGCCCATCCTACTTATAGCATGAGGTCCGGCGCGTCCTCAGACTACGACGTGGAAGCAAAGGTCAAGAAGACTGACAGCCTCTGGAGGAAGTGGAGGCATTCTGTGTGTCCCTTTGGAATTCTGGGAAGCCCAGATCTAACACTAGGCCCCGATTACGTATAGGTCTTTAATACCTCCGAAATTTATCCAAGGATTTTTTTTTCCCTTCAACGAGCTGGAGATACGCCAAATTTCAAGACTTTACATGCACCATTCTTACCAAACAAAATGTTCCTACCACCCGAGCATATACCCACAACCCCTTCCACAGTGAAATCAATGTGTGTTTGTATGTGCATGTGCGTGAGGTGAAAGACTCACTTAATTTTATTTTTACTGTTTTATGGTGTGTGTGGGGCTGGTTATGGGAAACCATGTATGTGAGAGTAGTTAGATCTCTAATAGGGCAAAACCTTCGGCCTAGCGGTTAAGAGCACCAACTGCTCTTTGCAAAGGACCTGGGGCCTCTTTGCCCATCTCCACCAGAGCACACACGATACGGTGCATCTGAGAACCTATCTTATTCCAAGATATACACACAGGGGAATTAAGATAGCCCCCACCCCGTTCCCTGACTCCGAGGCCATCCTGCAGGCACAGGGCACACAACCTCCAGACAGACAGTACACTCCTACACATACACAAAATTAGAAATTTAAAAACTAAACAATAAACAAAAGACCCAAGGAAAAATGAGAAGCTTAAGGTCACTCTGGGACATTATTTACTTCAGGAATTGCCAGGACTCTACCTGTTGGCACTTGGAGGGGCAGCCAGCAAAATGACAACCGAAGTACACCCCTTTATAAGCCACTGGGTGGGACTTCAGGTAAAAGGGAAAANTTTTTTTTTTTAATTTATTTTTTATGTGTATGAATTTACTGTCCGCATGTAGGTTTGCGTGCCCGTGTTGTGCAATGGGGCGTCAGATTCCCCTGGAACTGGAGCCAAAGACAGTTCTCAGCTGCCATGTGGGTGCTGGGGATTGAGCCAGGGTCCTCTGCAAGAGCAGTCAGCGCTCTTAACCGTTAGGTGCAAGGTTATCTCTCCAGTCCGAGTTCTGCTTTCTTTTTCTTTTTTCTTTTTCTTTTTTGGTCTTTTCGAGACAGGGTCTCCCTGTAGCCCCAGCTGTCCTGGAACTCACTCTGTAGACCACGCTGGCCTTGAACTCACAAAGATCCGCCTGCCTCTGCCTCCAAGTGCTAGGATTAAAGGGACACGCCACCCTGCCTGTCCCAAGTGGAGTTTTAAAGGAGGGTTAAATTTCA
Organism: Rhizomys pruinosus; assembly: GCA_009823505.1. NCBI lineage: Eukaryota > Metazoa > Chordata > Mammalia > Rodentia > Spalacidae > Rhizomys > Rhizomys pruinosus. The sequence continues at coordinate 7,850 of VZQC01007150.1, read as the reverse complement.
TTATATTTAATTTAATTACAATGCCTGGCCATGAGGTTCGGGTTCCAGGGCAATTTATAAGTACAACAGCCAATTAGAGTTTAGCATCACAATTAAAGTTAGCAATTAAGTACACCAGCCAATCAAAGTTTACCAATCAAAGGGAAGTGCACAAAGCATCAAGCCAATTACAGAAGCAAGAACAACAGTTAAAGTTAACCAATCAAAGGGGAAAAGCACAAAGCAATCAAAACAATTACTTCTAGAATGACTCAGGGAAAATGGCTTAATGGTATCTGAAAACACTATTCCTGAGTTTTTGTAATACTCTATCTCAATGATCCCAGGAATGCTACATTCCTGGTGATCTTTGTGTTTGCCTGTTACCTGTCTTACCAGTCCTAACACTTGTGTGTTACATGATTTTTGCTTGTATTTGTGTCCAGAGTAGAAGGGTCTGAGAGACTCAGGTTGCTGACTCCATTATGGAATGAACACTGGGCTAGCCACTAGTTTGAAGCAAACTCCTCCATACCTAACTCTAGCTTTGATCTCATGATTTTCCCACACCTTTACCAGGTGAGCCATCTTGCAGGCCCCAAATTGTCCTCTGACTTCCACACAAATGCCACGGCACAGGTGCCCCTCCCCACAATACACAAACTCAAACCCACACATGATAAATAAATAAAAATTTAAAAAGAAATGTTATAATAAAATTTTCTTGATACTTGGTGATGATTAACAGCTAGTAAAACTACTCACTTGGCCAGTTGTATTCAGTTTATTTAATTTTTAAAAATTTTTTTGTCATTTTTTTAAATTTTATTATGTGTATGAATGTACTGTCTGCATGTAGGTCTATGCACCCTGTCGTGCAATGCCGCGGAGGTCAGAAGAGGGCGTCGGATTCCCCTGGAACTGGAGTTAAAGACGGTTCTCAGCCGCCATGTGGGTTCTGGGGATCAAACCCCAGTCCTCTGCAAGAGCAGTCAGCGCTCTTAACCACTAGGCCATCTCTCCAGCCCTATTTATCATTTTTTATGTGTATGAATGTACTGTCTACATGTAGGTTGGTGCTCCCGTGTCGTGCAATGCCACGGAGGTCAGAAGAGGGTGTTGGGTTCCCCTGGAACTGGAGTTAAAGACAGTTCTTAGCTGCTATGTGGGTGCTGGGAATTGAACCCAGGTCCTCTGCAAGAGCAGTCGGTGCTCTTAACCGCTGAGCCATCTCTCCAGCCCAATATTCAGTTTTTTATAAATAACCTACTGAGCAGGGTGTGGCGGCTCACTTGGGAGGCAGAGGCAGGTGGATCTCTGTGAGTTCAAGGACAGTTCAACTCTACATAGTGAGTTCCAGGCCAGCTAGGGCTACAGGGAAACCCTGTCTCAAAAAAAAAAAAAAGCTATTTTTTTTCATATTCCTATTTGGCTTATGGAATTTGGGGCTTTGTTTTGTTTTGTTGCATTGTTTTGAGACGAGAGTCTCCCTATAGCCTAGCTGGCCTAGAACTCACTATATGGACCAAGTTGGTCTCACAGAAATCTGCCTGCTTCAGCCTCCCAAATGCTAGGATTAAAGACATGCACCACCATTCTCCACTAGTCCTTTCTTATGTGCATAATATGTATAATATGCATAACAAATATCTTTTACCTTTACTTAAATCTATACATCTGTATAAGCTTGTCAGCATCATGGAGTCAAGTTTAACAGTCTATTCCTTTACATCTTTTTTATTTGGGGTCTGGCTCAGAATGGTTTCGTTTCTCAGCATCATAAGCATATTCATGTTCATATAGGTTTTTTTTTTTTTGTATTTTGGGGACAGGGTCTCCCCATAGCCCCAGATGTCCTGGAACTCACTATGTAGACCAGGCTGGCCTTGAACTCACAGACATCCATCCACCTCTGCATCCCGAGTGCTAGGTGTTAGCCCCCAAATAAAAAAGCACATGAGGCTTAAGTCACTCCAGGAACGTTTTACTTCCATGTGGAACTTCCAGAGTGGGCCACTTCCAGGCACATGGTGGAACAGGGGCAGGGGCAAGATGGCAACTGGGGCCCACCCACTTATAGCCATGAGGTGGGGCCTCAGGTACAGGGGAAGAGGTCAGAAGACTGACAGCCTCTGGAGGAAGTGGGCATCTGTGTGTCCCTTGGAATTCTGGGAAGCCCAGATCTAACACTAGGCCCCGATTACGTATAGGTCTTTAATACCTCCGAAATTTATCCAAGGATTTTTTTTTCCTCACAGCTGGAGATCAAATCAGAGACTTCATGCATTCTTAACAAATGTTCTACCACCGAGCTATACCTGCAACCCCTTCCACAGTTGTGTGTGTGTGTATGTGCATGTGTGATGAGGTGAAGCACTCACTTAATTTTTATTTTTTACTGTTTATGTGTGTGTGTTTGGGGGCGTGGTTATGAATACCATGTATGTGAATGTTAGATCTCTAATAGTGCAAACCATGGCCTAGCGGTTAAGAGCACCAACTGCTCTTGCCTAGGACCTGGGTTTGATCCCCAGCACCCACATGGTGGCTGAGAACCATCTTTAATTCCAGTTCCAGGGGAATCTGATGCCCCAAAAGGAAGCCAACACAAAACCTATCAGTCATAACCTAAAATTAATGGACTAAATTCCCCAATCAAAAGGACATATACTGGATACTGGAATAGGCAAACAGAATCCACTGATTATGCTGTCTACAAGAAACACATCTTTACCTTCCAAGGACAGCACCACCTTAAAGTGAAGGATGGAAAAAAATATTCCAAGCAAAATGGTACCAAACAAGAAAGCAGGTGTTGCTATTTTAATATCGGATAAAATAGACTTCAAAGTAAATGAAATCAGAAGAGGACAAAGAAGGCCATACATTTTCATCAAAGGAACAAAACACCAACAAGATTTCACAATCGGAGTGGAATATATATCCCCAAATTCTGGTGCACCAAAACTTTATAAAGGACAAATTTCTCAGGGACCACAAGTCACAGACTAACCCCAGCACCCACTCTGAGTTGGGAGATTCAGATACCCCCACTGAGTCCTTTGGATAGGTCAACAGGACAAAAAAATAAACAGAGAGACATCTGAACTGAACGATATGATACACCAAATGGACCGAACATTAAGACCTCTACCAAATATTCCATCCTAATTACCAGAGGAATACACTTTCTACTCAGCACCCCCACGGAACATTCTCCAAAAATGGACCACATCCTGGGACACAGAAGAAACCTTCTACAAATACAAAAAGATTGAAATAATTTCATTTATCCTGTCAGACCACAGTGCCAACACCAGGACAAGCCCTTCTGCCTACAAAACACATGGAAGACTAAACAACACACTTCTTGAATAATAAATTGGGTCAAGGAAGAGATAATAGAAAGAAATAAAAGACATTCGGAATCTGAAATACAATGACAAAACACAACAAACCTATGGGATTACCTTAAAGCAGTCCTAAGAGGGAAATTTATAGCCCTGGTGCCTACATTAGGAAAAACCAGAAAAGAGCACAAAGTGGAATGATCTAACACTAGCAGCTAAAAGCACCTTTGAGAGGCAACAACAGATGAACCCTAAACTCAACAGGAAGAAGAAATAACAAAAATCCGAGCAGAAATCAATGATAATAGAAACAAAGAAAACAATACAAAAAATCAATGAAGCCAAAAGTTGGTTTTCTTTGAAAGAATTAAACAAGATAGACAACCTCTAGCCCAGTTAACAAAAAAGAAAGAGGAAACAACTCCAAATTAATACAAATCTTTGATGAAAAGGGAAATATCCACAACGGACAAGAAAAGATCAGAAAATTATATGGGAATTATTACAAGAACCTTATATTCTACCAAGTTTGAAAAAACCTAGAAGAAATGGATGAATACTTGAATTCCTGGGTACCAACAAAGCTTGACCAAGAGGAGACCAGCAGCTTAAACAGACCCATAACATATTGAAGAAATAGAGGATGTAGTTAAGAAGCCTCCCAAATAAAAAAAGCCAGGGCCTGGATGGTTTCACAGCAGAATCTATAAAAACATTTCAAAAAGGACCTAAACCATTATTTCTGAAACTGTTTAGAAGTATACAATCAGGGGGAATTCTCCCAAAATTCCTTCTACGAAGCCAAAACAAGGGAAAGATACAACAAAAAAAAAAAAAAAAAAAAAAAAACTAAAAAGGAGAATTATAGACCCATCTCCCTCAGGAACACCAGATGCCAAATTCTAAACAGAATACTGGCAAATCCATAAGGACCCACATCAAGAAGATCATCCATCAGACCAAGTGGATTCATACCAGAGATGCAGGAATGTTTCAACATATGAAATCAATAAACATCATCAAACACATAAATGGAATCAAAGACAAAAACCAACACCATCATCTCGATTGATGCTGAAAAAAGCCTTTGACAAAATCCAGCATTCCTTCATGCTTAAAGTCCTAGAAGTAATTGGATGGGAGGGATCATTCCTTCCAATGTAATCAAAGCCATTATACAGAAACCCACAGCCAATTATCATCCTAAATGGGGAAATTTAGGAGTGACAGAAACATTCCCTTTTAAAGGTAGGACCCGGCAAGGCTGCCACCTATCACCACTCCTCTTCAACATATTGCTTGAAACACTTGGCTAGAGCAATAAGGCAAAGAAAAAGGATATTAAAGGAGTACTTAATGGAAGATGAAGTCAAACTATCCCTATTTGCTGATGATATGATTGTTTACTTAAGGTAATATGATTATTTCCACCAGAAAACTCCTTAGAAACGATTAACAGCTTCAGCAAAGTGCAGGATACAAAAATTTAACCTTAGGGAAAATCAATCCTTCTTACACCAACAACAAGCAACTGGAGAAAGAATTTCAAAGAGACCTTCCCATCACAATAGCCTCAAATAATAAGATACCTAGGAACAAACCTAACCAAAGTACCAAAGAACCTCTACAACAAAAATTTTAAACCCTTAAAGAAAGAAATGAAGAAGACCTCAGAAAGATGGAAAAACCTCCCATGGCTCATGGATTGGGAAAATTAACATTGTTAACATAATGTCATTTTACCAAACAACTCTTGTATAGATTTAAGTCAATCCCAATCAAAATCCCAAAGAGTTTTTCACAGGCTTGGAAAACCAAAGTTCTTAAATTCATTTGGAAAAACAAAGACCCGTAATAGCTAAATCAATCCTGAGTGAAAGATCTACACAGGAGGGGATCTCTATACCAGATTTTTAAACTATACTACAGGCCTATAGTTATAAAAACAGGCCTTGGTTTACTGGCACAAAAACAGACCTGTTGACCAATGGAACAAAACCGGAAGATCAAATCTGAGCACATAAAATTTCAGCACATCTCTTATTTTACAAGGGGGCCAAGAAACCACAATGAGAAAAGACAGCATCTTCAGCAAGTTGGTGTTGGCAAAAACTGGATCACCACTTGTTAGAAGAATGAAATTAAACCCCTACCTCTCACCCTGTACAAAAGTCAACTCCAGTGGATTAAAGACCTCAACGCGAAACCCAAACTCTTGAAGGGATAGAAGAAAAAGTTGTCAGCAGACTACAAGAAAGGCGTAGGAAAATACTCCTAAATCAGACAGCAGCTGCACAAGAATTAAAGGTCGACAATTGACAAATTGGGACCTCATCAAAAACTCAAAAGCTTCTGTACATCAAAAGAAACAATCAAGGAAGTTGAAGAGAAATCCCACAGAATGGAGGAAACCTTCACTCAGATACATCTGACAAAGCATTGATTTCCCAGAATATATAAACTACTCAAAAAACAAAGAGAAAAAGAAAACAACGACCTGTTCATTAGATGGAGCAAAGAACTGAACAGAGACTTCACAAGCGAGGAATTAGAGATGTCTGAGAAAGAAACACCTCAAGAACTGCTCAACATCACTAATCATTAAGGAAATGCAAATGGAAAAACCACTTTAAGATATCATCTTACTCCAATAAGACTTGGCTTAGGATCAAGAAAACAAATGATTACCAAGTGCTGGAGAGGTTGTGGGGAAAGGGGAACACTCATCCACTGCTGGTGGGAATGCTAAACTTGTTACAGCCACTATGGAAAGCAGTGTGGAGAACCCTTGGAAGGACTTGGAAATGACTTGCCACCCGACCCAGCCCATACCACTCCTGGGCATGACCCTCAAGACTTTACGCCACCACAGAGATACATGCACCCGGCCATGTTTATTGCAGCTCTTCTTCACAATAGCAAGGAGCTGGAACCACCTAAATTGCCCCTCAACTGACGAGTGGATAGAGAAAATGTGGACATCTACACAATGGAATTCTATGCAGCAGTAAAGGAAAGACGGACATCACGAGCTTTGCGAGGAAAAAATGGCTGGAGCTAGAGGACATCATTGCTGATGAATAACACAGTCCAGGAAAAACAAAACGATGCATGGTATCACTCATCTGTGGATGCTAGTGCCAGATTACCCAGTTGTAAGTATTTCTTGTGTAGGGGCCCCCTGAGCTTTTGTACAAAGGCAGTTGGCATAATGCATTTTGGAAACAACAACAACAGAAAATACTGCTTCAAAGAACTGACTGAAAAACAGTGAACTTCTGCTCAAAACAGTCAAACTTCCCCATGGAAAATATTGAGATAAGGACTAAGAGATGGAAAGCATGTTTGGGCGAATGCATGAGCTCTGGTGGGTGGGGAACTGAGCGGGAACATGGGTCGATTTGTTAAAAATAAATAAATAAATTTATGTGAAAAAAAAAAAAAAAGACACTTGCTGTTGTTTCTTCCACAGGCTCAGGACAGCCATCTAAATAAGTCCAGTTCCAGAGGAATCTTTGTGAGTTCAAGGTCCAGCCTGGTTTACCAAGTGAGTTCCAGGACAGCTGGGACTACAGGGAGACCCTGTCTCAAAAAGAAAAAAAAAAGCATTGCAAAATGGGCATGGTCACCCATGCCCCTAATCCCAGCGCTGGGGAGGCAGAGGCAGGCAGATCTCTGTGAGTTCAAGGCCAGGCTGGTCTACATAGTGAGTTCTAGGAGAGCTGAGGGTGCAGGGAGACCCCGTCTCAAAAGGACAAAAAGAAAAGAAAAAAAAAGAGAGAGATGGCTTGGCTTATCAGTTAAGAGAACTTTCTGGGGGAATTGAAAGGACTAGGGTTCAGATCCCAGAACTCACATAAAAGGCCCAGGACATCTGCTCATTCGCTGGTAATTCAGCCTGGTTTTACATAGCAAGTTCTAGGCCCGCGAATTAAGAATGAATACCACAACCTGATAAAACTATCTGAGGGCTGGATTTCATTGGTATATGCCTTTAATTCCAGCACTCAGGAGGCAGAGGCAGGTAGATCTCTTAAAAGAGATGGTTCAGTGGTTAAGGTTACTTATTGCTCTTCCAGAGAACCTGAGTTTACTTCCCAGCACCCACATCAAGGAGCTCAGAACTGGCTATAGTTCCAGCGCTGGGAATTCTGGCCTCCATGGGCACTTTCACTGTTAGATCTGTGTTTCCCAGAATCCCAAGGAACACACAGATGTCGACTTCCTCCAGAGGCTGTCAAACTTATGACCTCTTCCCCTTAACCTGAGGTCCCATCCAGGGCCTATAAAGGGGTTGTACATTCGGTTGTCCATTTTGCTGGCTGCCCTCCTTCAAGTTGCCCAACAGGTTAGCAGTCCGGCAATTCCTGAAGTAAATATGTTCCCAGGGTGACTAAGCCTCATGTTCCTGTCTTTTTTTTTTTTAATTTTATTTTGTATGTGTAATGAATGTACTGTCTGCATGAGGTTTGTGCCCCCTTGTTGTCCTTGCCCAATGCCTCGAGGTCAGAAGGGGGCATC
>VZQC01007147.1:33045-61252 GCA_009823505.1 Rhizomys pruinosus | reverse complement strand
ATCGAAAAATTTAAAAAATACACAAAAGTAGAACAACCAGGAATATGGGAACACTATGAAAAGATCACCTCCACATCATAAGAGAGGAGGAATATCAAGAGAATAGTATTGATCTTCAACAGAATAATGATGATTACCAAACTAAAAATAGACAAACCCCATACAAATACAAGAAGCACATAGGAACCAAAATAGACAAGATCAGAAAAGAAAACTCCCCAATGCCAATATCAATTAGTTAAAATGCTAGAATGCCCAAAACAAAGACAAATTTCTGAAAGGTGCTACAAAAAGAAAAACAAGTCCACATACAAAGGGAAACCCATTTCAGATTACAAAACTGACTTCTTGGTGCAAACCACAAAAAAAGAAGAACATGGAGCATAGCATCCCCAGTGTTAAAGACCTATGGATGCCAACCCAAAGAATAATTTACTCAGCAAAAAATGTCGATTATAGTTGAAGGAGAGAGAAAAATCTCCATGACATAAACAAAGATTGATAGAATACATGTCTGGAAATCAACTATTCATAAAATACTCGAGCAATTCAAAGGGCAGAAGTAGAGGAGAAAACAAACCTCAAACACCTAGGAAAAAGAACTATAAGAACATAACCGTAGGAGTAGAAACAGAGAGGCTAAAAGTCCAAATGGACACATAAAGTGAAAGGAACGCAACATGAATCTTTCAATTCATACCCTTGATATTAATGCTAAACTCCCCAATCAAAAAGGCAAGATGAGAACCTGGAGAATTGGATTAGGAACAAAACCCATCTATATTGCTGTCTACACCAACTCCATCTATCAATTTCAAGGATAGGCATCCAACTTAAGGTGAAGGGATGGAAGAAAAATATCCAAGCAAATGGTACCAAAAGAAAGCAGGGTTGCTATTCTAATATATCAAGAAAAATGAGACTTCAAAGCAAAAGAAATCAAAATAGAGATCCAAAGAGGGCATTACATCTTTATTAATAGGAACAATTGATGAAGAAGATTTACAATCATGATATATAGTGCACCAAAAAGGCCTGGTGTACCAAACATTATAAATACAATTCTATCAGGATTCAAGAACACAGATTAACCGCTACCACAAGGGATGGACTTCATACCCCACTACGTCCTTTAGACAGAATCAACAGGACAAAAGGATAAACCAGAGAACATCTGAACTGAATGATACAATACACAGACAAACCTCACAGGACATCTATTGAATTATTTCACCCAAACCACCAAGGACTACACTTTCTACTCAGCGCACTCACTGGAACATTGTTCCAACAAGACCATATACTACTGGGACACAGGAAAAAACTCAACAAATACAAAAAGATTGAAATATCCTCATGCATCTATCAGACACAACAGGCAACTAAACTCAATATCAACACCAAGATAAACCCTACAACCTACAAAAAACATGGAGACTAAACAAAAATCCTAATAATGAATGGGTCAAGGAAGAGATAAGAAAGAGAAATAAAACATTCCTGGAACTGAATGACATGATATACAAACAACAAAACCTATGGGACAGCTTTAAAAGCAGTCCTAAGAGGGAACGTTTCATAGCTCTAACGTGCTACATTAAAAAAAACAGAAAAGATTACAAGTGAATGAATCTAACACTGCAGCTAAAAACAACTTTGAAAAAAAACGAAACAACAAGACGAAAACCCTAAAGAAGAAAAGAAGAAATAAATCAGAAGCAGAGATCAGGATGAAATAGAAAGCAAAGAAAAACCATAAAAATATCATGAATCCAAAAGTTGGTTCTTTGAAGAAAAATAAAAGGTAATAGACAGATCCCTCTAGCCCGTTAACCAAAAGAAAGAGGGAAACAATCCAAATCAACCAGCAGTCGTGGAGAAGGGGAAATACCTACAACAGACAATGAAAAGATCCAGAACAATCAGCTTGGGAATACGTCAAAAACCAATACCTCTACCACGTTTGAAACCTAGAAGAAGCTGGACGTGTGGTGTATGCCTTAATCCAGCCTTGGGAGGCAGAGGCAGGTGGATCTTTTGTGAGTTTCAAGGCCGCATGTCTACAGAGTGAGTCCCGGATAGTTGGGGCTACCAAGGGAGACCCTGGTCTCGAAAAGAAAAAAAAAAAAGAATAAACCTAGGAAGAAATGGAATGAATATCTGAAATCCTGGGACATCACCAAAGCGCAACCAAGAAGAGATCCACAGCCTGATATAGATCCAATAATACAGCAAGAAATTGAAGATGTAATAGAGTCCTCCCAAAAAAAAACAACAAAAATGCCCAGGCCCAGAGTGGTTTCACGGCAGAATTCTATAACAATAGTTTCAAACAATACTTACAACCATACTACTCAGTTGTTTAGAAAATACAAACGGCAGGGAGTTCTCCACGTATTCCTTATACTGAAGCCGACACCATGCCTCATTACCAAAACCAGGCAGAAGATATAACTCAAAAAGGAGAACTATAGACCCCATCTCCCTAATGAACCAAGATGCCAAAATTTACACAGGATACTGGCAAATCACAACAGACCCACATCAAGCAAGCTCATCCATCCTGACCAACTGGATTTCATACCAGAGATGCAGGGATGGTTCAACATACGAAAAATCAATAAATATCAATCAAAGCATATAAATGGCACTGAAAGACAAAAACCCACACCATCCATCTCAATTGACGTGAGAAAAGCCCTTTGACAAATCCAGCATCCCTTCATGTTTAAGTCCTGAGGAGAATTGTACTGGAGGGCCCATTCGCTCAGATGTAATCAAAGCCATATCAGGAAACCCACAGCCAATATCATCCTCAAATGGGGAAACTGGACAGAAGCCATTCCCCTAAAGGTAGGAACTCGGAAGTGCCCCCTGTCACCACCTTCCTTTCAATATAGTGCTTGAACCCTTGCTAGGGCAATCCAAGGCAAGAAAAGGAAATTAAAGAGTTCTAATTGGAAAAAGAGGAAGTCATTATTGCAATCCCTTTTGCCTGCATGATTATGAATTTCTATCAGGGATGTTAAGAAACTCCACCGTAAACGAAAACGTTTAGTTTATAAAGTGCGGTTTAATATAAATCATTAATGGCAGAACAAATATGACAAAATCAAGTAGCCTTTCTTTACCCAAACAACAAGCAACTGAAGAGGAAACGAGGGACCCTTCCCACTCACATAGCCTCAAAACCACATAAAATACATCGGGACAAACCTCAACCAAAGACACCAAGGATTCTCTCAACAAAAAATTTTAAACCCTGAAAAGGAAATTGAGGAAGACATCCAAGAAGATGGGAAAAACCTTCCCTGCTCATGATTGGGCAAAAAATTAATAGAGGTTCGGATCAGCTCCCAGCACCACATGGCAGCTAAGCACCATCTGATAACTCCAATTCAAAACTCCAGTTCCCGTGGGAATACCGTACACCTTTGACCTCTGCGTCATTGCACGACACGGGTGCACAAACTCATGCAAAAAAAAAAAAACAATACAAAATCACAATTACAGACAATATAATAAATAAATAACATTATCCCTTTACCAAACTCTGTACTAGGTTTAATGCAATCCCAATCCAAAATCTCTCAAGAGCTTTTTCACAGGCCTTGGAAAAACAAATCTTCATTTGGAAAAAAACAAAACCGCTTGAATAGCAAAGCAACCCTCGAGTGAAAAATGAGCAATACAGGGGGGTTTCGCATCACCAAACATCAAAAGCTACACTACAGGGCCTATATCATAAAAACAGGCTTTGGAACTGGCACAAAAACTAAGACCTGTTGAACTCCAAGGAACATAAACTGAAGAATCCAAACCTTTGAGCTCATAAATTTCAGCCAACCTCATATTTGACAGGGGTCAAGAAGACACAATGGAGGAAAGACAGGCATCTTCAGCATGTGGTGTTGAGCAAAAAAGTGGATTCGGCCACCCCCGTAGAAGAATGAAATTAAACCCCTACCTCTCCCCTGTAAAAAAGTACAATCTCCAAAGCATGGATTCAAGAGCCTCAATATGAAAACCCCAAAACTCTGGAGGTGATAGAAAAAACACTTGGCAGCACACTCAAGAACCATAGGATAGAAAAGACTTCCTAAATCAGGACAGCAGCTGCCACAAGAATTAAGACAACAATTGACAAATAGGGGACCACATTAAATCAAAAAGCTTTGTCAGTACAAAGAAACAATCAAGATGAATGTAGAAAACCCACAGCATAGGGAGGAAACCTTCACTGCAGATACATCTGACAAAGCATTAGATTTCAGAGTATACAAGCTATCAAAAAACAAAGAGAAAAAGAAACAAATGAACAATCAAAAAGATGGAGCAAAGAACTGAATAGAGACTTCACGGGGGAGGAATTAGAGATGGCTGAGAACATCTTAAAAATGTTCAACCATCACTAATAATTGGAAATGCCAAATAAAGACCACTTAATAAATTCACCTTACAACTGCCAGACTAGCTATGAGCCAGAAAAAGATAAGAAAACAAACGATATCAAGTGCGGGAGGTTGTGGGAAACGGGATACAACATCATCCCATTGCTGGTCGGCGAATGCTAACTTGTGCAGCTACCACTATGGAAAGCAAGTGTGGAAACCCTTGGAAGACTCAAAATGATCTTGCCATTTGACCCAGTCATAACCACTCCTGGGCATTACCCACACAGATCATCGTTACTGCAGAAATACACTGCACCAGCTATATCTTACTGAGCTCTGTGCATAATGCACAAAGCTGGAACCAACCCCAAATGCCCTCACTGATGAGTGTATAGAGAACAAATATGGTTACATGGTACACATGGATTTCTATGCAGACAGTAAAGAAAGCAACATCATGAACTCTGCAGTGTAAATGGAATGGGGCTAGAAGATATTAATATAAGTGAAGTAACATAGTCCAGAAAAATCAACACAACAGAATGGTAATCCTCTCTGCAGGCTGCTGTGCCCTTACCAGTTGTTAATAATTTTCTTGTGGATGAGGGATGCGCTATTAAAAAACCAACAGAAAGACTGCATCAGAAAACTGACTGAATGGTGAATCAGGAGGGGAGGGAGGGGCGGGAGCGGGACATGGGTGTATATTGATTAATGTACATTTAACTGACGTGAGTTCAACAAGTATCCAATTTTGCCCAGACTTTGTCTCAGCGTTACATGGTTGTTTTAGGACTAGTACTAAATAATATGTGTATATTAACAACCACTTGGTTTACAAGGTTCTGATAAAAATCGGTAAGCACCTTAGTCAATTGGAAATATAATTGTGTCGTCCACATTTGTTTTACTTAAAATCTGTAATAACATAACTTTGGGATAGGACCACACAATGTCTCTATAATTTTTCTATTGTACAGTATCATCTTGTGCATTACTCTCTTTCCTGTAGGTATGATGATTAACTTAAGAAATTAGTTTGCACCGGGCGTGGTGCGCCACGCCTTCATCTAGCCCACTTGGGGGCGGAGGCAGAGGCAGCGCAAGATCTTTCGTGAGTTTCAAGGCCAGCCTGTCTACGAGGAGTTCAGGACAGCTGGGGCCTACAGGAGACCTGTCTTCGAAAACACCAAAAAAAATGTTTAAAAAACGAATTAAGTTTGTTTCCCACAGTTAACGACATACTGTCACCCCCAAAACAACCTTGGGCTGAATTTGATGAAATCTGCGGGCTGATTCCGCCTATAGGGTATGTGTACACAATCTGCCGGGTTTTGAGGACTCATGCGGCATAAAACAAAAACAACTAAACAAAAGGGGATATAAAATATGGGTGAACTTTCTTGTAAACACCTTCTGCAAAAACTTGCGTCTCAAAACTTAAAACCCTAACTACGGAAAGAGATCTGTATGTTCCCACTAGGTCAAACCATGCACCAACTTAACGGCTGGAAAAAAAGACAATAGCTTTGCATTTGTGAGGACTGTACTAGGAAGTGGCAGAAGAAATGGCTGGCCCATCTTAAGTTTTCTGAACTGAAAGGAAAGAAAAGCCTCAGACTGCTACAGGCATTCAAACCCCTTGTGGATCCTACATTGTAACAACTATTTTATAATGGTTCCTCAATGAAACTTAACCTTCACGGTGCTGCAAGTTTTAATACATGAGCAGATTTCTTACCTTCTTCATAGACAAAGAAATATGATGATGAATGAGGTGTCGCTCTCCTAACTGCAAATTGGAGCCAACTGTTCATAGAGGGTTTTAATCTCTTTACAAAATGGACTGCCTTCTTTTTTTTTTATTAATTTTATTTATTCTGTATGTGTGAATCGTCTGGTCGCATGCAATTTGTGCACCGTGTCGTGCAATGGCGGAGGTGCAAGAGGGCTCGATTCCCCTGGAACTGGAGTTCTCCCTGGAATTGGAGTGTCAGACGGTTTCCGGCCGCCCTGTGGGTGCTTGGGAGTCGACCGCCGGTCTCTGCAAGAGCGGTCGGCGCTCTTAACAGCTAGGGCCATCTCCTTAGCCCAAAACTGCTCTTCTTTAAAATGACTAATAGACATAGGAATTTGAAAAGGATTGTTCTCTATTCAGCCCAAATATAATACATAAATGTGTCCTTAGGCTATGCACTTAAGCAAAATATTTAATACAGGAAGCTCTGATATCAGCATGGATTTATTCTAAGGAGATGTTGGCCAAGGGGATCCAAGCTCCCCCAAAAAGGTAAAGCTTCTGCCTGTAAACTGGGAAACCTGCAAGAAGAGACGGCAATAAGGCTCTGCTGTCGAAGACCTGATGTAAGCATGGAAAAGATGTATTGAGATCGTGCTTGCAATGTACAAGTGTACAACTTGCTGTACTGAGTCTCTGGAAACCAGCGAGTGCTACCAAAGGCCTACTAAACCACATAAAGCAAATATAGGTCCCTTGAGTCAAGCAGGACTCCATCCGATCAGACCAGCTACATTCACCTGCCTGGAAATACTTGTGCAGCAGTGGCCGACATATGCTTATATCCCAAAATATATTTGGCTATTAGCTCTCTCTTTGAGGAATAACCCACGGCTGATGCCCACAAAGCTTACATCCTCTAGTGGTAGGAGATGTTATAAGCCAAATAAGACCCTGGTATATTACAGAAAAAATAGTAATTCATGGATAACATACTACCAGAAAATCTGTGTCCTATACCAAAGTAACTAACATAAAGTTAGTACTGTTTAATTAACCTATATATCTATTGCTTGTTGTTCCTCAGTTAAGGATTGAAAGGTTATTCCTGGACAAACTGTAGCCATAAAGGAACAGTCACAGAACTTGCCAAGTCCAAGCATCCATGACACTCCAGAGAATAGTAGACTTGTTTTGCTTCTTTCCACACTGTGCCCCTTTTCCTAAAGCCTAGGGATACACATCTGCAGACAGAGGGGGCGTGGTAGAGCCATGTAGGGCTGCGATGGGGGTGAATGGTGAAACTCAGCAATATAGACTGGACTGCTTTATTTGATCAATTAGGAACATACAAGCCCCCCCCCCCCCCCCCCACCAGCTGAGATGGTGGGACCTTGGGCTCGTGGTTGGGTTTGGCACATACTGCTTGCAAACATTGGGTTTTATATTGAAGGATGCTTGTACCTCATAATTATAACTTATCTGTTAACAAATCGAAAAAAAGACAAACGACAGTAAAAAAAAAAAAAGCTGAACATTATTGGAATAAATTAGACTCATTTTTATGTCAATATGCTCTCCTAGGTGGGAGAGAAAGGCCCAGAGGTGCATGTGGTGCCAGCACATGCCCTGCAGCCTGCTTTTCCTCTGGCACGTCTGTATTTTCCAAAAATAGCTAGGGCAAGACTTTACCTGAAACTTTCCACTTCGTTATCAAGGCAATGGAATATGCTTCCACTACTCTGAACCTAAATGGGCTTTGCAATGCCCTCACCAAATAGAACTCAGTGGAGTGATACTCACTGATTGCCTGGGTGAGTCACAAAGGGTGAGAAAATTCCTGCTTGGCTTTCTTCCTCCAAGGTCAGGTGAGGAGCTAGTACAGAAAGAAGTCAGGGTACCCTGAAGCAGGCACCCCAGGGAGTCAGAAGGAGCTGCTCTCACCTGTGCGGCTCAGGCTCCACACAGTGTGAGGTTAGCTTCAGAGGAGGCTTGCACCCAACTGCGCAGCTAACTCAGCCACTGAGCCCTGTGCAGAATGTGGATTCACAAGACAAACAAGCATGGTTTTTCCCTTTGCAGTATTAAGTGTTGGGTTGGTTTGTAATAAGCCACTAGATAGTAACAGAAGAGCTGTCATGTCTGGGCAAAGGACATCAAATGTAAATCCATGCTTTCAACTGCCCAAAGGATGAGAAACTTAGAACCACCAGTCTAAAACCCAAAGGAAGACTCTATACTTCACCCCAAAGAAGCAAAAGCTACCCTTGAAAGTTAAACTCTACATGTGACTCACCTACCTTTCAACATTGACCAAGTGTCAATTGGTGGATATATTAATGAGTCTATTATTTGGAAAAACATTTTCTCTACTATTTTTGTTTTTAATATTTTCAAGGATTTACTGACGTGTAGGTTACCAGCCTCTGCTTCTCAATGAAGTTTACTCAATTATGTATCCACCTTTGATTTTCATCCATGATGGATGAAAATCTCCAGTAGAAGATGACATGTTACCCAGACCCAGTCACTGGGGTCTATATATTGTCACCTGCTATTATTTGTTAGTGGCAAGTTACCAGACTTTATAGCTAAATAAAGACTCTGGCCCACTTCCTTACTGTGCGACCCTGGGCAAGCTGTGCAACTCTGCTGAGTGCCTTTCTTCATCTCTAACATGGCAATCACACCTACCCATCATGCAGAGCGGTTACAGAATTCAATGAGCTAGTATAGAAAATATCTGGCATGCCTGGTACAAAACAGGCACTGGACAAGTTTCTCTTCCTTGACTTCTGAACTGCAATGTCAGGCTGAAGGAGCGTGAAGTCCTAGAGTTTGCCATCCCAGGAAAGTGAGGTACAGCTTCCTCCGTGGGAGTGATGCTCTCACAGTAGGAAGGGAGGGCCCTCCAGCCTACACTGGGAACTTCTCCAAGAACAGCCTTGTTATTTTTTATTGTAGTTGAGCCAGCTCAACCCTGTGACCAGATACAGCTCTGTCCCTTGTCATCATGTACCTCTTTTTCTCTAAATTTTTATTTATTGTTTGAAAATTCATACATGTATATAATTCGTCTTGATTGTATGTGCCCTCTACTCTCTCTAAGTACCCCCAGGACCCCCCATCATATCCCCACTCAACTACTTCCCTCCTTTTGTATTTATTTATTAAGCCACTGAGCAATAGTTAAGTGGTTCTCTTATGCACATGGGCAAGGGGCCACCCACTGGGGCACAGGGAACAGAGAAGCGACTCTCCCTCCACCAGCGGCCATCAACTGCCAATCGCTCTTCAGCTAGGAGTGGGGTCTGGGAAGCCCCTCCTGCCTCCATGTTGAGATTTTGAACTCCCTTGATCCTGTGCGGATCTTGTGCAGGTAACCCCAGCTGCTGTGAGTTCACGTGTGTAATAACCTTGTGTTGTTCAGGACAGCATTTCACATTATTCCTCTCTGTCTTCTGGCTCTTACATTCTTTTATGAGACAGGGTCTTATTCTGTAGCTGAGGCTAGACCTGGAACTCAGGGTAATCCTCCTGCTTCAGCTTCTCAAGGACTAAAATTACAGGTTTGAGTCACTACACCTAGTTTTTTATGATGTACCGTAACCAGAAAAGAGCTAATATCAGATATGTCTGAGCTGAATTATTGATCTCTTGTATTAAGGAGGGAGAAAAAAAAGTCTCAGGAAACCTATAGGTTTTAGAGGTTTGACCAGCAAGCTCAGCAAGCTCGCAAAACAAGCAGATAAAATGAATGATGTCATGGGGCGAGCAGAGGACCAGGTACATGTCTGGATACTTTCCTTCAGTTCATATCCAGCCAGAGGCTTTGCAGTCTTCATTGGAGATTACTGAAAGGTCTCAGGGTCACCGGGCCCACAGCTCTTACTTCACAGGTGAGAAATGAGACCTGGAGCAATTTAATAGTTTCTCATGGTAGTTGGATTTGGAACCAGCTTCCAAGGTTTTCAGGCTGCCACTGATACTCATCCAACAGGCCTCAACCAGCTCTAAAATGAGTTGATTCTGATAGTAATGAGAACCCAGAGAAACATGCAGTCCTATGCTGGTTAACTTAAAATGGTTCCAGGTCCCAGGCTTTTCTCCTCATTTCTAAATTAGCTTCCTTGCCAAGGGAGGACTGGTTACTGTCTGGGACAAAGGGCTACCTACAGGCCAAGGCCTTTACTCTCTAGACCCAGAGAAGCTTTGCAAGTGGTTTTCACTTGAAACATTCCAGGACACAGAGGATGAATTTTATGAACACTCTCATGGGTGTTGGCCCTCTCAAGTGCCAGCCACTTAACAGGAAACGACAGACCTGGAGACAGGGTCACTATTACATTACATGCCAAATGTATGGCAAAAATTTTGTCACAGCTATGGGTAATGTCAGTATCTACACCTACTAGAAGTATTTTTTAATTCATCCTCTCTAGGGACTAGTGCAATTTCTCAAGTTCTATAGGTCCTGACTGACCACATCAGATTATGTTGAATAATTCTGGTCTACCCCAAGAAAACAAAGTGTTTACACCTATTTATTTTTATTTTTTTTTAAATTTTATTTATTTCTGTATGTGTATGAATGTACTGTCTACATGCAGGCCTGTGCACCCGTGTCGTGCAATGCCACGGAGGTCAGAAGAGGGTGTTAGATTCCCCTGGAACTGGAGTTCTCCTAGAATTGGAGCTTCAGACAGTTCTCGGCCGCCATGTGGGTGCTGGGGATCAAACCCGGGTCCTCTGTAAGAGCAGTCGGCGCTCTTAACCGCTAGGCCATCTCTCCAGCCCTACACCTATTAACTATATAAATCTGGAGCAAGGGACAGAAGAGGTGAATATTCTTATTCAAATTCACTTAAATCAACCACATTGACCTTGACAGAAATGATCTTAATTATGCACTGAACTGGAATTTAAATATATGGCTGCTACACTCAAATAAAAGAGGAACGATGGCCAAATGTGGAAACTGAAAGAATGATTAAGATAAAGGCACTGCCAGCCAGGAAGTGCACCGAGGCAATGGAAAAAGGAAGCTGGAGAGAGGACGGGAGGAAGCTCAAGGTGGCATGCTCTTATCCCTGGGAAGACAATGAGGGGAGACAGATGGAGATGGGGTCAGCAGGCAGACAGCGCCCTGCAGGGCAGCACTGATGCAGCTGCATGGAGATTTCCTCTGGAGAGTAAACTGCAGTTCCTTACTTAGAAAACAGAGTTCTTTCTTTAACAGTTCTCCTACATGAGTCTCTGAGTCTGAGCTGTGGGAGGGAAGGTAAGAGGTTGAGGAAGAGGAAGAGGAAGAGGAACAGGGGGTCCGCTGGGGTAGTCTGGAGTAGACACCCCAGTGTGAGCAAGACACCGAGCTTCATGTTAAATGTTAAACATAGCTTTAAATACAACGAAGTGAAATTTATGTTTAGAAACAAGCTCTTTGAAGCTCATACTTAAGGATTTTGTTATATTTTGATTCAATGCTCTAGATTCTAGAGAAACTAGGTAAGAAAACCATTCTTTAAGACTACAATTAGGGCTGGAGAGATGGCTCAATGGTGAAGAGCACTGGCTGCTCTTGCGGAGGACCTGGGTTCAATTCCCAGCACCCACATGGCAGCTAACAACCATCAGTAACTCCAGTTCCAGGGGATCCAACTACTTCTGACCTCTGCAGGACACTGCACAACACAGGTACAGAAATTAACACAGGCCTGAAGCAGCAGTAGCTTCTGACCCCTCAGAACCTATGCAACACTAGAGTGCAAATATTTGAGGATTAATATCATATTCTGTATTAGTCTTTTTTAAAAAACATAACCTATTATTTCAATCAAAATAAAATAAAACAAAACCTACATGCAGGTGATACACTCATACACATAAAACATAAATAAATATTTTTTAAAAAAGATTATAACCAGTCCATATTGTGGCTTATCAGAATCTTCCAAGTCTATACAATCTGTAAAATTCAAGCACAGCCTGTCTAACTGGCTGATGCTCTCTCAGTAAATGAAAACTTGGCATTCAGTTTAGAAATGTACCTCAGATTAGTTGATTGCTGTTAGCCAATCATCAGCATCTTAGCAGTTGTAAGGTAACAAAGCCCCTGGAGTTCTAGACAACAGAAATTAACCCAGGCCCGAAACAGCAGTGGCTTCTAACCCCTCAGAACCTATGCAACACTAGAGGGCAAATATTTGAGAATTAATATCATATTCTGTATTAGTCTTTTTTTTAAAAAAAAACATAACCTATTCTTTCACTCAAAATAAAATAAAACAAAACCACATCAAAGTGGGGCCTGATCCCACAGGCCTATTAATCTACTGTAAGGATTGAGGCAGGAGGATTGTAAATTCAAGGTCAGCCTAGGCTATGGAGTGAGTTCAGTGCCAGCATATACGATATTGAGACCCTGTCTGAAAATAAACAAATATAGAGAATATGAGTCTGTGAGATGCTTACCCTTTAATGACACATGCTCGATGCAGCCTCTCTCCACATAGGATGAGTGCATTTCTCAACGCTCACACGAGCCTTATGTTGCAGATGGCGATTAACACAGAAACCCACAACTGGCCAATGTGCAGAGAATGACGTACAGAGTGCTCCTCTCTTAATAGAAAAATCTATTTCAAAATTCACCTCCCAAGGTGCAGGGATCATTGTGGAAGAGGAGGCAGAACGATCACGAGAGCCAGAGAGGGTGGATGAGCACAGGAAACAGTTCCCAGACAGGACCATTACACACAGGAGCTCACAGCAATGGGGACAGCACGCACAAGACCCATGCAAGCTCAGACCAGACAAAATCCAGCATAGACACGGGGAAGCAGGAAAGAAATCCCAACCCAACCTAAGGAAGTTTCAGCACTTGAAGGCTGCTGGGGGAAGGGGGACACTGTGTCTTACAGGCCTGGACTCTTGGTAGTTGGCCAGGCTCCAGTGGATGGACACACCGGAGGGACATGGGGGATGCAAATCAGACTCCATAGACCACACTGTACACATAGTGGAGAATATCACATTGAAGGGGGAGGTGTGGAAGGTGGAGGGGATCTGAATACCATCAAAGTATATTGCATGAAAATCACAACATTTCATTTAAAAACAAATATAGGATAGGGCTGGGGTTCTGGCTTAATGGTAGAGCACCTGCCTTAGATGTCCAAGGTTCAAGCCTCAGTACTACAAAAATAAACAATTAAAATTATACTGTTTGCTGTGGGTTCCAATTAACCAGGCCTGCATGGAAAAATGCTTCAGCAGTCACTGGCCTTGCCTTGTTCTCTCTCTCTCTCTCTCTCTCTCTCTCTCTCTCTCTCTGTCTCTGTCTCTGTCTCTGTCTCTGTCTCTCTTGTGTGTGTGTGTCTGTGTGTGTGTGTGTGTGTGTGTGTGTGTGTGTGTGTGTCTAATCTTCCTGTTCCTTCTGTGTCTTCCTTATCTTTCTCTTCCTGTCTTTTGTGCCTAGTATTTGGGGCTCGTTCTTTCTTTTTTTCCCCCCCTCACCCATTTTTTGCCTTCTGTACAAAAATTAGTTTCAATGTTGTTGTAGCTCCTTTGTAAACCAATTTAAAAGTTTTAAAATAAAAACCAAAAACAAACCACACAGAAACAGTGATGACTGCAATTCTATATATACATTCTGAAATTTTGAATGCCCTCTGATCATCTGAACATAAATAAAACACATGACAAATGATAACAAATATACACATGCTTCCTATGTGCCAGTAAGACATCACCATTAATATGAAGTTCTACTGAAGACTGTTTCCTAATAACCCTGAAGCCTTTGACTCGAACCACACAAACAGACAACTAAGCTAGTCATCACCACCATCTGCACCAGGATCGTACGTGGCTCCCCCAGAACTTGCATCTTAGTGAAAAGAGCATCAGGGCTCACTCTGTGCTAGTGAGGCAGGAGAGAGCTATCGCCTCCCACTTCAGAGCTGGGAACTGATTCATTCCAGAAACATCAAACAGCGCATTCAAGATTCAATGATGATTTTTGCACAGACCCTCAAGATGTCTTCCTGGAACCTGTCACCTGGTGCACAGGGGCACCTGTGACTAAAGCCCCTGTCATACTAACAGCACACTAGTTGGTCAATTTTTTTCCTTCCTAAGAATCAGAATTGGATACAGTATAACTCATTAACAACAACTCTTTAATTACCACCTTGGCTTTACGAACTAAATGAAAACATAAACTGGCATAATATTTACATAAATACAACATACCTACCTTCAGACTAAGTACCCTTTCCCAGTAAACTGCATTATTTTAAGTCTCCATCTATTTTAAATCTGGGTTTATTCCAGAGTCTAATTAGAATTCTCCCTGACTTAAGTCCAGATTGTAAACTCTCCAACAAGCCTCAGGCCTTCAGAGTAGCTTAAGTGCTCATTCTTCTCCTGTTTCTGAATTCACATGGCAACCGGGGCCTCGCCTGGGCTGTCACCTCCTCACAGGATGCTCTGTGCTCACCTTTGCCCACCCTCACCCCAAGAGGGCGTCCACGCTTCCTTCCCTGAGGAAGGAGGTGAGGAAGGCTCACCTCAGCTCCAACACCCACTGCAAGCTCCCATTCCCGTGCAGAAGAGCCATGGGTGCTGCCGGCTTGTCTCCCCACCACATGGTCTTGTTCCAATCAGGGAAACATCCCTATGGCAACCAACGAGCACCACCATCTCACTCCCGTTTGCTGGAAGTTTCCCTGTTTGCGTGGCAGGCGTTTGGCAAGGACACTGAATTACTTTAACTTGCCTAGCAACTACTAGCCTTCTCCAGTCCCTTTAACAGGATTGGTTTCTCCCCACTCTTATCTTTTAACACACTCTCAGGAGCTGGCTGGCTAGCTAGGGGAAGAACAGCTGTCAAACGGGCCTCTCTGGGCACTGGCAGAGAGTGCCACAAACATTGGGCAACCTGGAGCCTGCTGTTGTCCCAAGGTTAAAAATATGTGCTCAGGTTCAAAGCAAAGTCTTGAACATGAGAAATTCTAAGGGCTCACCTAACCCTGGATTAACTCCAGAGAAATTTCAATTCTTTTGATATTTTTATTTTATTCATTTTATTTTATTAGTTTTGAGACAGGGTCTCCCTTTAGTTCCAGCTGGCCTGGAACTCGCTAAGTAGACCAGGCTGGCCTTGAACTCACAGAGATTAGCCTGCCTGTGCCTCCCTAGTGCTGGGATTAAAGGTGTACGCCACCACGCCCAGCCTAAAATGTTCTTAGCCACCATGTGGGTGCTGGGAATCAAGCCTGGTCCTCTGCAAGAGCAGTTGGCAGTCTTAACCACTGAGCCATCTCTCCAGTCATGAAATGTCAATTCTTTTAAGAACCCAGCTCTTCCTCATTCTCAGCTATATGAAAGGGTCAAATTATCCAAAATTGCCTCCATTCAGGAAACCAGGGAGATGGCTCACCTGGTGAAGTGCTTGCTGACCCCCCCCAGTTCAAACCCCAGAGCCCCTGTAAAGCAGGCAGGCATGGTGGCACATACTTGTAATCCCAGCACTGGGGAAGTGAGGTCAGAGGACCCCTGGGGTTCACTGGGCAGCAGCCTAGTCACATCCCTGAGATCTGGGTAAAAACTGAGAGACCCGGTCTCCAAATGATGGTGGAAAGCAACTGACGGACACGCCCAAGGCTGACCTCTGGCCTCTGTGTGTGTGTGTGTGTGATTGTGTGTGTGTGCACACACAGATCCCCCTGTTCATATATAACATCTAGCCACTAGATAGTCAACTTCCTGGCTGTACTTTACTCCCTAATTTTACACAGGAACAGTAACTAACATAGCCCCAAATGACTAATGCTGCTAGGTTTATTTTTTCCATGAAGTGAATTCTAAAGAAATACTCAACATGCCTATAATCTAATTTGGGTACCAAAGTAGAATACTTTCTCTGATAATTTCTTCAGGTGCTTAAAACTACGAATTATCTCTGTATTGGCACAGGGCACTGTGCTCCTGCGTGCCTGGTATCCTCTGAGAAGAGATGCCAACTGGTGACAGTGGGTGCTTGGTTCTGACAGCAACCCTTAAAATACTCAGACCAGGTCCTGGAGGAAGGTGGAAGCTACTGGAAAAGTATTTCTGCTGCCAGCTGCAGCCAACTGCCTTTTACAAGGAAAGCAGGGTGGCTGCTGCGGAAGGGAAGCCTGGCAAGTCAGGAAGGAACCGAACCCAAACCCGGAGTGGACACAGGCGGATGTCATGCCTGCTTTGTGAGACCACTTCTTCCTGCCAGCAGGGAACAGAAGATCCACGTCTTCTGTACTTGAAAGCTTTCTATTTCTTCCATGAGCATCTTCTCAGACAGATGCTCTTCTTTGAGACCCTGAACATGTACTACAAAGGACAAAAGAATGAATAAAAATGACAGATGAATTTGTAGGACTTCCCCTCTATTGCTGAAGCACACTCTGTGATTTATTTCCCAATGATTATGGATTGTTTGGTCAGAGACTTGGCTTTTTCTCTAAGGCTGGCAAGGAAAGATTCTAGATGTTAATTTAAAAAGAAGTAGAAAATAAATTGGGTATTGCTTGTGGCTTGACTCTGAAGCATCCTCATAGGCTCCTGGGAGTGCTATCTGGGGGGATACGGATGTGAGCCTGGCTGGTGGACTGCTGACCAGCCTAGACTCTCTCTCTCTCTCTCTCTCTCTCTCTCTCTCTCTCTCTCCTTCCTGGTCTACTATGATGGGAACACACTGCCTGCCACAGTGACCGAGCTATCTACCATGCCTCCACTTTGTGGACTGGACCTTCTGAGACCATAAGCCAAATATGTTCCCTTAAGTTTGAGGCTTGAGTTTTTATGGGTCAGATGAACAGGAAGGTAACGGCATGTTTCTGGATAAGGAGTCAGTGCCTCTGGGCTCAAGGGCTGTGAACAGATGTGTGAGGTTTGAGTGAAGAACACAGCTGTAATTTGGAAGGTACAGGATGCTTAAAAGCCTTTCTACAAAGATAAACAACCATTTTCCTTTTTGAAATTAGGCTGCATAAACATATGTCTGGGTGACTCAGTTTCCCTATCTATAAAATGGGAAGGATACTCACTTCATGGATAGAGGGAGGATTAAATGAGAACATAAATAAAATGCTCTTAGAATAGTACATGGCATATTGAGAACAAATATTCAAAAATATTAACCCTTAGCTTAGTACAAAGCTACTTTATTTACCTAGTCTTGTGGAACTCCAGTACTGGACAGACTTCAGACATGACAGAACTGAACAGAGAATTGTAGGTAGAGGAAGACCACCTGTGCTTAATAGTGCTTAATTGCCTGCTTGTCTCTTGCATTGGAATCTGCCCCTAGGTGAGGATGACTAGTATCAATAAACCATGCGAAACAAACTGGTGATAACAAAAGCTCAAGATATTTACAGAGCATGAGGCAGATCTGAAAGCAGGCCCTGAGAGATGACATCACTCTGCTTATTTAAGGGAGGTGCTGTAAACAACAACAACAACAACAACAAAACAGATTTTCTTTACCATCAGTCGAGAGAGTCCCTGGTCTGTTAATTTCCATGCGTATGTAAATTAAGCCCATCAGGCTTGGACTTGCGGTGAGGTATTGGTTGGAAAAAAGGTCTTTCTGTCTGGCCACCAACCTGGGAATTGAGTAGCTGGCTGAGCTCTGACCAGACAGAGGTGTGCAGATAGCCACCTATCTGTGAAATCCATCTCAGGGTGTGGTCCCCGGCAGGTGAGATTTATTTGGCCGATGCCCCAAGGCCAAGAGTCTGTGTCAGGGCAAATAGCTTGGCCAGACCCACCTCGTTTTTGTGCCAGCTCCCACAAGAAGCCTGCATAGAGTGAACTTTCAGACATGATCATCTGTGCCCACAGCATTTATCTTTTAAACAACACAACAGCCACAGGGGGATGGCTAAGATAGGACTTGAAAAGACTTGAACAATGAATAGGAGAGGCAAAGGGCTGAATCAATCTCCCTAAATGAGACACACAGGGGCAGCCACTTCCTCTCTTCTCTCTGCCTGGCTAGTGTATGGTGGGTACCCCCTCCCCAAATACCAGAAAGCGAGATGGGTTGGTGGATAGGTGTGATGAACCCAGGCAATACTCTGAGTACAAACCCCTGAGTTCCTACCACAGCACAGAATGCTTGATATTTTAAAAAGTCTTTAGGAAACAATGGGAATTTCAAAAGGGATATGGGTGAGCTATTTGAATTCATCAAATAGTCAGCAGACACAGTGCAGAAGTCGCTTTAGGAATAAAGCTTAGTTTATGCCATAACAAAAATCTAACCAGACTTTCAGAGGAGGCAGCTGGCCTCTCTATCTTCCACTGAAGTCTAGTCACAGTGAGGATAACTGATTGCATCCCTCCTGCTCGGATCTCTTACAGGCAATCCTACTCTCCATTCACACTTTAGCAATGGTGTTTAAATGCCAGGATATTTTTATCCTAAGAAGTGGAAGAAAAATGGAAGATCTTATTCAAAAGGATGTAACTGTGCCCAACAGGTATGTAAGGGACATACAGGAATATAATTAGTGACAACAGTACGCTATAACAAATTCACACTGATAGGGGGAAGTGTGTATGACAATATCAAATTATGGGTGAGTCTTAAAGAAATGGAGCTTTATTAGAGTAATTCAAATTAAATGCTGATAAAATATTATCAAGCAGCAACCCTCCAAGCATTACCTTAATGGTCCAAATCACTTATCATCAGTGCAAAGTTAGAACCCAAACAGAGGCATGGAAGGCTTTTGAAAGCACATCTTCCTCTCAAGGAGGTTAACACGTTTCCTGGCGAATGGGTTCTCACTGTTCATTTGCTCTGTGGGACCCTTCTTCATACAGAAAACAAAGTAAACTTCAGATTTAGCCTAGAGAAATTATTAAGGGCTGTGAATGGATGAAGTCTAAATGAACCGTGTTTCTAAAGAGAGAGCCAGGGCTCTGTCAGATGGCTAAAGCCAACTGCATCTGGACGTTTTTGGAAATAAGTGTTTATACTCCACTGTTCCTCCACATTATCATGAGAGGCTCTGTCTCTGCATACAAAGCAGGAAGAGGTGCTGAATGAAGGCATATGCTGAACGGGTCCCTTGGTGAGTGGGTGGCAGGAAGTGCCTGCCTGCCCCCTTTCCCCTTCCTTTTTTGCTACCTTGTCTTTCCCTTCATAAGTAACATAATAAGCTCTAAGAGCTTTTTCAAACCCAGGAGCCCGACAAAAGCACCTGACAACCAAGAAAAACATACACCCAGAAGCACCCGTCTCCAGCCTCAGCCCCATCACAGTGGGTGCGATGAAGGGCACTATCACATTTCCAAGTCCCTGCAGAGGCTGCAAAGAATAGACTAATGTTACCTGGTTTTTAGGTCCACCTATAAGGCAGGGAAGGCTGGTGTTTGTTTTATAGGTAAGCAGATGTGGGACAGGGCTGGGAAGACAGCTCAGTCTGTGAGGTGGCCACTGGAGGAGGGAAGAGTAGGCAGGTTTCTAAGAAGTGAAGGGACTGAGAGATGGCTCAGTGGTTAAGAGCACTGGTTATTTTTGCAGAGGACGTGGGTTCAACTCCCAAGACCCACATGGCAGCTAACAACCTTCTGTAACTCCAGTTCTAGGGAAATCTGATGCCTTCTTCTGGCCTCCACAAATGTGTAATCAAATTAACTTCAAAACATTGAGAGATGGGCCAATGAGTTCAAGGCCATTCTGGTCTACATAGCAAGTTCCAGGCCAGCTGTGACTATAGGAAGACCCTGTTTCAAGAAAAGACCAAAAAATTTTGAATATTCTCTTTCCCTTCCTCTTATAGAGAAAGCTCTATCTAGACTCATCCTGGTACTCTGCAACCGCAAGTAATGTACTAACAAGGATGATGGAATTTTTCATTAGAGACATAGCAAAATACATGATACATTGCAGTATCAATGCAGCTTGTGGAAAAAATCTCAAGGTTGGAAAGTATTAGGGTGGTTTTGAAGTTCCCATACCTGAATGGGTGTCAGCATCCCAGAACTGGATTAGCTGGGTATGGAAACCACTGGTCAGCCCACACTAACCAGATAACAGAACTTGGTCAGAAGCCTGTTAATCATCACATGGCTCTCACTCCTAAGAAAGGTTTTGTTGTTGTTGTTGCTGCTGCTGCTGCTGTTGCTGTTGTTGTTTTGAGACAGAATCTCAGGTAGCACAAGCTGGCTTCAAACTTACTATGTAGCCCAGGGTGACTCTGAACCTCTGATCTTCCTGCCTCTATCTTTTTTTTTAATATTTTTTAAATTTATTTTCATATGTGTATGAATGTATTGTCTGCATGTAGGTTGGTGCACCCGTGTCCTGCAATGCTGTAGAGGTTAGA
The DNA here is from genome assembly GCA_009823505.1 of Rhizomys pruinosus. Taxonomy (NCBI): domain Eukaryota; kingdom Metazoa; phylum Chordata; class Mammalia; order Rodentia; family Spalacidae; genus Rhizomys; species Rhizomys pruinosus. The sequence goes on along the minus strand of VZQC01007147.1, from coordinate 40,739 downwards.
AGAGAGTGTCGGATTCCCCTGGAACTGGAGTTAAAGATGGTTCTTAGCCGCCATGTGGGTGCTGGGGATCGAACCCAGGTCCTCTGCAAGAGCAGTCGGCACTCTTAACCGCTAGGCTATCTCTCCAGCTCCATCTTAAGTACAAGTATGAGCCAAACTTAAGAGAAGAGATTTTTCTTCACTCTTTGTGTGTGTGTGTGTGTGTGTGTGTGTGTGTGTGTGGACACACACACACACACACACAGGTACCTGTACATTTGGTTTTATGGCTGGGGATGACTATTAGGAATCTTCCTTAATTGCTCTCTTAATTGAGACAGAGTCTTTCACTGAACCTGGAACTTGGGGTTCACCAGTTTGGGTAGGCTGGCTGGCCAGGGAGCTCCAGGGATCTGCTTGTCTCCCCACCTCACCCCTGCCTGCTCCACCCCCTACCAGCACTGAGGTCACAGATGTGCCACTTCACTCAGCTTTTATATGTGGGTGCTGGGATCCAGACTCAGTCCTCATGGATGGATAGGAAGCAATTTACAAGTGAACCATTTCCGTGGCCCTGAAAGGAAATCCTAAAATAGTTTCTCCCCAACTTTAACCCACCCATGGGATTTTGTGGATTGGAGAGTAGCAAACCTCACATGCATCCAGATTACTCCAAAGAACAAGTGAAGCTCTTGAAGAGAGTAACCAGCAGCAAGGACACATTGAAAGTATCTTATATGCCTACTCCATCTCCATTTAGCAGGTACTGTCAAACATTAATGTCTCCTGATCTGTGATGTTTGCATTTACAACAGAATACAACAAGGTGGTCACTGCCACTCAAATTGATACAGACACAGAGACACAGACCCACCCCTTGCCATCTCCCCACTGCACACACCTTTAACAGATACACTGCATGTCAGCCAGTTGAGGAGAATGACTTTATGAAGGGCCTTCAAGGCCAACAGTGATCACCATGGAAACAGTAGCCAACAGCACTGGGCAGCGCTCAGCTCCAGGTGCTGCCACCTGAGAGCTGAGCCTTCCTCAGGAAGTTTCTGTTGGTTGGTTTTAGGAGCCTACACTGACTCACATATGTCTCTGGGCATTTGGGGAATATATAAGAAAGGGACACACTCCTTTTAAAGTCCTGTCACAGTTCAGGTACAAGACAGAATAAAATTCATAATTCTTCTTTAAATAAACATATATTTTTTTTAATTTTATGTGTATGTGTGTATTGACTGCATTGCATGTAGCTGCATCCATGTCCTTCAATGCCTGTGGAGGTCAGGACAGGGCATCAGATCCCTTGGAACTAGAGTTATCAATGGTTGTTAGCTGCCACGTAGGTGCTGGGGTATGAACCCAGGTCTTCTTCAAGAACAGCCAGTGCTCTTAACCACTGAGATACCTCTCTAGTCCCCAAATTCAGAACTCTTTCACTTAATTTACTTCTTTTCAATCCGATGGTCAGAAATTTTCTAGCCACAGCCTATAAAAGCCATTAGGTCGCCATGTACAATGGTTCCTCTGAACATTAGACCAAGTTTCAACCTCTTGTGTTCCATTTGGGACCATAATACATTGATGCTATATTCTTTTTTTTTTTTTTGGTCTTTTTGAGACAGGATCTCCCTGTAGCTCCAGCTGTCCTGAAACTTACTCTGTAGACCAGGCTGGCCTTGAACTCACAAAGATCCGCCTGCCTCTGCCTCCCAAGGATGCTATATTCTTAGAGCCTGTGAAATGGTCTGAATATTCCTCATTTCCTATATAATCAGGCAAAATGAGTGCTATAAAATTTAAAAATAAATCCATAAAAATATAGGTATCTTTTCCTTCGAATCACTGGTATCTACCTCACAGTTTCATAGTAAGGGAACTCAGAAGGTTTTGAATTATGTGCAACTCACATCAGTTTGTGACCTGCCTGGCTTTGCTGATAAAGTAGCTACACTAAGGAGAAAACATCTGCAAATTGTAAGGAATTTTAGAGACAATTTAGTCCATCTTTATAGTCAGGATGTAAAATATATTACCCTTAATAATTCATGTCAATAGCCATGTATGGGCACATGCATTCATATGTAACCATTCGTATAAGCACACATACATACACAGGCACTGTGCTGGATGGTGGAATGATGTGGGAGGGCCCAGCTAGCTGTGGGCAGTGGTGCAGTGGTGCTGCCTCTGGGCAAGTGGTCCTGTAGAAGCAAGCAGACTGAGCACAGGCCAGGGCAGCACCCCAGTAGCAGCGTTCCTCCATGCTCTGTGCTCCAGGTTCCTCCCCTGAGTTCCTGCCTTGGCTTCCCTTCATGATGGACTGTGAGCTATAAGCCAAATAAACCCTTTCCTCCCCAAGTTGGTTTTGGTCAGTGTTTTTTTATCACAGCAATGGAAAGCTAATTAGAACAGGGTCATATAAAACATAATACCAGAACAATAAGTACTGAAGTTTTAATACTATCAGTATAAATACTGGTAGATATATAGAGTGTCTGTTCTGACTAAATTGTCTCATTTTGTTTCTTTTTAGGACTTTGATGTCATTGTGATATACAACCTTTGTTGGTTCCTGTACACTCTCTTGCTTTATTTACTATTTTACTTTTAACCTCCACTCTCCCTTCTGCCCTCAGACACCCTCACTTGATCCTTCTGTCTTGAATAGGCATCTCTTTCTCTTTTGTGTGGGCACTTACATCATATGTATCATTTTTGCACATGTATCTGAACTTGAAGAAATGGTTCTTCGATGTATGGCATTTTTCGTTTCTCTCTTGGCACTATGCTCTCAAGAGCCACCCATGTTGATAAAGGTTCATGAGTCACTGCTCCACCTTGGTACTTTATGTTCACCCTGTACTGACNCATACATACACAGGCACTGTGCTGGATGGTGGAATGATGTGGGAGGGCCCAGCTAGCTGTGGGCAGTGGTGCAGTGGTGCTGCCTCTGGGCAAGTGGTCCTGTAGAAGCAAGCAGACTGAGCACAGGCCAGGGCAGCACCCCAGTAGCAGCGTTCCTCCATGCTCTGTGCTCCAGGTTCCTCCCCTGAGTTCCTGCCTTGGCTTCCCTTCATGATGGACTGTGAGCTATAAGCCAAATAAACCCTTTCCTCCCCAAGTTGGTTTTGGTCAGTGTTTTTTTATCACAGCAATGGAAAGCTAATTAGAACAGGGTCATATAAAACATAATACCAGAACAATAAGTACTGAAGTTTTAATACTATCAGTATAAATACTGGTAGATATATAGAGTGTCTGTTCTGACTAAATTGTCTCATTTTGTTTCTTTTTAGGACTTTGATGTCATTGTGATACACAACCTTTGTTGGTTCCTGTACACTCTCTTGCTTTATTTACTATTTTACTTTTAACCTCCACTCTCCCTTCTGCCCTCAGACACCCTCACTTGATCCTTCTGTCTTGAATAGGCATCTCTTTCTCTTTTGTGTGGGCACTTACATCATATGTATCATTTTTGCACATGTATCTGAACTTGAAGAAATGGTTCTTCGATGTATGGCATTTTTCGTTTCTCTCTTGGCACTATGCTCTCAAGAGCCACCCATGTTGATAAAGGTTCATGAGTCACTGCTCCACCTTGGTACTTTATGTTCACCCTGTACTGACTTTCTCAAGGACACTCGGTTACATTCAAATACCTCCTATCACCACAATAATCCTGTGTAAATATTTCACATTCTATTACCTCCTTCCTTCTTTCTCCCTCTTCTTTCAGTTATCTCTGCGAATGTCACCACCGGGCATTCCTATGAGTAGGCCTAATGTGAACAGGTGGCGCCAAATGGTAGCATCAGATTATGTTCCAACTATTGATGCATGAAGGGCCCACAGCCCCAGAAACACTTGATATGACTGAACATATGCTATACATGTATCATCATGGATTTAATCTGTATTTAATTGCCAGTGACTTGGCCTATCTTATTTAATCCTCCATGACTTCTTTTTATCTTTTCTTTTTGAGACAGGGTTTCACTATGTAGCCCAGGCTGGGTTCAAACTTATGATCGTCTTGCTTCAGCTTCCAGAGTACTAGTATTACAGGAAAGGATATGTATGTGTGTGTGTGTGTGTGTGTGTGTGTGTGTGTGTGTGTGTGTGAGTGTTGTGTGTGTACATACCTGCATCAATATGTCTGGCTGTTGATGACCTTTTGAGTTTCTTCCTCTATAGAGCACTTATTCAAATTATTTGCCTAAATTTTCTGCAAATAGCATGTACTGGTTTAAAAATAGTTCCCTATCCCTTCTGAGATCAGATGAAGACAGGCAACAAGAGAAACCCACACGTAACAGATGGCAATGAATCCATCTTCTGAAAATGGCAGTGATCTTGACAACTACACAATAACAACAACAGTGGCAGCAACTGCTGATCCATGAACAGTACCTGCTACAGAGCTGGGCAGATACTAGATGCTCATTAAACACTTCTCTTCCCCTTCTAAGATTATCACAAAATATTGTGAGAAATAAAAACATGTTTATTTTTATTCTCCACCAATGGATAGCAGAGCTGCTTAGAGGAATGCCCTGACTTGCCTGTTTAGTGACAAAGGTGGGACTAATTCATTGGCTTCTGATTCCTCCCTTCATTCCCACAGGGAGTGCAAGGAGGCAGACAGCCTGGTTTTGCATCTCAGCACCCAATTTATTGGCTGTTTGATCTTATAAAATAAGGTCACCTCCTTTGAATCTCAGTTCCACCTATCAAATGGGGTACCCATGACAGCAACTTCCTCGTGGGGTTGCATTAAGAATAAATGAGTCCAGGGGCTGAAGAGATGGCCTAGCAGTTAAGAGCACCGACTGCTCTTGCAGAGGACCTGGGTTCGATCCCCAGCACCCACATGGCGGCTAAGAACTGTCTGTAACTCCAATTCCAGGAGAACTCCAGTTCCAGGGGAATCCGACACCCTCTTCTGACCTCTGCGGCATTGCATGACACGGGTGCACAGACCTACATGCAGACAGTACATTCATACACATACGAAAATAAATCAAAAATTAAAAAAAATTATGAGTCCAGTAAGCAGTGCAAAATAGTGCCTAGCATCTAGGTAGTGCTGGTTGAGTCTTGGGTGTTGCTAACATTCATTTCTTCAGCTTATCCCTGTGATAGGGGAAGTGTATCTTTTTTTTTTTTTTTTTTGTCAATCTGACAGAAACTAGAATCGCCTGGAAGAGGAAATCTCAGCTGAGGAACTGTCTCTATTGAAGTTGACTGTGGCCGTGTCTGTGAGGCATGTTCTTAACTGAGGATATGGGAGAACTCAGCCCACTGTGGGCGGTACCATCTCTAGGCAGGTGGACCTGGACTATATGAGACAGGTGACTAAGCAAGCCAGCAAGCAGCATTCTGCCATGGTCTCTGCTCTGGCTCCTCCCTCAGGTTCCTGCCTTGGCTTCCCTAGAGAAGGACTGTAACCTGTAAGATGTAATAAACCTTTTCTTTGCCAAGTGGCTTTTGAGTCATGGTATTAAGCACAGCAACAGGAAACCAAACTTCTGGGACAGCAGTCCTGGATTCAGGAGTACATTACACATGTGCAGCACAATCTGCTTAGCACACGAAGCAATGCTATAGTACAGGCACACCCTGTTGCCTGATGCTAGCACGTACTTGGTGCCATGAGCCGACTTGTTTGTCTGCACACCTGTGCTGGATAGCTTTAGTGTCAACTTGACACACCTGGGTTGAGGGAGCCTCAAATGGGAAATTGGCTCCATTGGATTGGCCTGTGGCCACATCTGTGGAGTATTGTCTTGATGGTCAAGCAGTGTGGGAGGGCCCAGCCCACAATGAGTGGTGCCACCCTGGGCAGGTTGTTGTGTACTGTATAAGAAGGCGGACTGGGCATGAGCCAGGGGAGCAAGCCAGTGAACAGCATTCCTCCATGGCCTGTGCTTCAGCTCCTGCCTTCAGGTTCCTGCCCTGAGTTCCTACCTTGGACTCCCTAAGTGATGAACTGTGACCCAGGAGATGTAAGCTGAATAAACCCTTTCCTCCCCAAGTTGGTGTTGGTCGAGTGTTTTGTCACAGCAATGGAAGACAAACTAGGACAACACCCTTTCTGGGTATGCCCCATGAGCTGGGATGATGTGTGATGGTATGGAGGTAAATGTAGGGGCTGCCTGTCCCAGACCTATTTAAGCTACTGGCAATGTAGAAGTAAACAGATTTCGTGGATTTGCACCATCTGACACAATCCCCATGCTGTTACTGCATGCGTGTTTGACTGTGGGGCCGTCTACCCACAGCTGGCTCATTTGGTCGTGGGAGCCAGCAGCTCCGCAACTGCATGTTTGGTCACAGGGCCATAGTCCCACAGCTGCGTGTTTGGCCACAGGGCCATTAGTCCCACAGCTGTGTGTTTGGCCACAGGGCCATCAGCCCCATGTGTGTGCCTTCTTTGGCCTGTCCAATTGTGGGGTCAGCAGCCCCACACAAACTATGATGGGAACAATACTGAATGACTCTAGAAATGGCTTTATGGATGCCCTCCAATTACATGGTTTATTTTGAAAAGTTAAAGGCTCTATAATAGCATGTTATATCTTAAATATTCAGTTTAATTAACATTTTTATTTTCTGTGTGCATGTGTGTGGTGTATGTGCACATGTGTGTGAGCATTCAAGAAGAGGCTGGGGAGGAAGTCAGGTGTCCTGATATACTACTCTCCATCTCATTCCCTTGACACAGGACATCTCTCTTAGCCTTGGGCTCTCTGTTTTGGACAGACTGGCTGGCAAGTGGTCCCTAGAGATTTGCTTCTCTCCACTCCCCACAGCACTGAGATTACAGATACATCTAGCTATGCTCAGCTATTTATGCGAGTCCTGAGGATCAACTCAAGTCCTCCTGTTTGCACAGCAGTGCTCCTGTCCAATGGGCCACCCACCCAGCCCTTAAATGTTCTTCATTATCCTTTTTATTTCAACTTAGTTTTTTTAATCTAAGGTGATAAAAATTTTCTTTTTTTTGGTTTTGTACCTTGTAATTTACTGAATATGTTTATTACATCTAGTTTTCTGGTAGAGACAATAGGGTCTTGTAAGCATAGAAACATGTCATCAGCAAAAGGGGAGAATTTAATTTCCTCTTTTCCTATTTGTATCCCTATTTTTAATTTAATTTAATTTTTTATCAAATCTAGACCTGTGTCCCCCCCAATCCCCCACCCCACCAGAGCTCATGCATTCTGCCAAACATGCTATTCATCTCTTTCTCAGTCTTTCTCAATATTCTCCATGTGGAAGTTGACTGCTTTGAGCAAAAGTTCACTGTTTCAGTCAGTTCTTTGATGCAGTCCTTTCTGTTGTTGTTGTTGTTGTTGTTGTTGTTGTTTCCAATATGCATCACTCCCAACTGCTTGGACAAAAGCTCAAGGGGCCATGCACAAGAAATACTTACAACTAGGTAATTGGCACTAGCATCCACAGATGAGGGATACCATTTGACGTTTGTTTTTCTGGGACTGTGTTACTTCACTCAGGATGATGTCCTCTAGCTCCAGCCATTTTCCTGCAAAGCTCATGATGTCATCTTTCTTTACTGCTGCATAGAACTCCATTGTGTAGATGTACCACATTTTCTCTATCCACTCATCAGTTGAGGGGCATTTGGGTTGGTTCCAGCTCCTTGCTATTGTGAAGAGAGCTGAAATAAACATGGC
>VZQC01007147.1:11712-29141 GCA_009823505.1 Rhizomys pruinosus | reverse complement strand
CTGGAACTGGAGTTCTCCCGAACTGGAGTTTCAGACGGTTCTCAGCCGCCATGTGGGTGCTGGGGATCGAACCCGGGTCCTCTGTAAGAGCGGTCGGCGCTCTTAACCGCTAGGCCATCTCTCCAGCCCCGTGTCTAGCATTTTAACTATGATGTGGCATGGAGAATTTCTTTTCTGATCTTGTCTGTTTGGAGTTTATGTGCTTCTTGTATTTGCATTGGTTTGTCTTTTTTTTAGTTTGGGGAAGTTTTCATCTATTATTCTGTTGAAGATCTGATCAATACCATTCTCTTGGGATTCTTATCCTTCCTCTACTATGACGTGGAGGTTTGATCTTTTCATAGTGTCCCACGGTTCCTGGTTGTTCCACTTTTGGGTATTTTTAAATTTTTCTTAATTTTTCCTTGTGGTTTTTAGTTGTTCTGTGTTATCTTCCAGGTCTGATATTCTTTGTTCTGTTTCCTCCATTCTGCTTCTGAGGCTTTTTCCATTCCTTTCCTCTTGATTGGATAAGTGTTTGATTTCCTTTTCATTTCCTCTTCTGATTTCCTTAGTATTTCTACTTCTTTTTGGAGCTTCTCAATCTCTTCCTGTAGCTCTTTGCTTCACTGGTTGGTTTCCTTATCTTTTTCAGCATGGGATCTTTTCAGTGTTTTCAGTTCCTTCTGGAGTTTGTCATTCTTTTTCTCTAGGTCCTTCTTGAGTTCTTCATTCTTTTCTTAGTTCTTTGATTTGCTCTTTATAATCTTGTAGTTCTTTAAATATGTTCCCAATTATGTTTCTTATATCTGTGTCCTGGGCCATCCCCAGGGGGATCCCACTGTAGGAATCTTCCATAGGGGTGGTAGAGCTTGATGCGGGATTATCCTGCCCCATTCCCATATTGTCTCTTCTTCGTGTTCCTGGCATATGAGCTTCTCCTTGCCTGTATTCCAAAGTAAGTCCTAAATGCCTCTTCACTGTGTTGAAGGCTTGGTTTCCTTGCCTCCTTCAGATGCCTTTCTGTGGGCGGGCTCTTTCGGCACCTGCGCTTGCCTCAGCTGGTCTCTGGAGATCTCAGATCTCAAGACTCACACAATCCTACCTTTTATACCAGCTGGGAGGATAACTCCGCCCCCACAGCCACAAAAGCCAATTAAGCCAAAGACAACTGGATTAACGGATTAACTCTATTAAATCAATCAACAATCAGCCTTGCTGAAGCACCCAGCTGCTGCCTACCTACCTGCACTTCCCTCAGCTGGTCTCAGGAGATCTCAGAGGTGATAAAAATTTTTAACTGAAGTTTTCTGGGGATGTTTTTGGTGGAGTGTGTGTGTGTGTGTGTGTGTGTGTGTGTGTGTGTGTGTGTAAGTTACCACATATCCCTATAGGCCTCAAATTCACTGAGGATGGCCTTGAACTCCTGATCTTCCTGAGTTCTAAGAATACAGGTATGCATCATCACGTTCACAGGGCCACAGTGCTACAATTTATCATCTGTTTGCAACCCTGGTACACACATGAGGACCCAGCTGCCCCATCTAAATGGAAGAAAACCTTCTGTATCTAATTCAACCTACTAGAAAAATCCTGGTGCTCCTTTCCCAGGGAGTATAAAACAGTGTTCATTTAAAAATATGCTTGGTGAGGCTGGAAAGATGGCTCAGTGGTTAAGAGGACTGGCTGCTCTTGCAGAGGAACCAGGTTCAAGTCCCAGCACCTATATGGCGGCTAATATCCTTTCATCTCTCCAGTTCTAGGGGGATCCAACACCCTCTTCTGACCTCCGTGGCCATCACATGTTCATGGGTACACTTATACATATGCAAGCAATATATTCATACACATAAAATAAAAATAAATATTTTAAAATGTGCTTGGTAAAATGAACTTTGAGCATGGGTGTCTGGAGCCCCCCTTTGTGTCTCATGAGAGTTTATATAAGAATGCTTGCTGGGAAGGTATCTCGGGAATGATGATCCCCCCCTTGTTTCTCATGAAACACTCAGACCTCCTAAGTAGACACAGCATGGAGATTGTGTTGCTTATTTTTTGCTGAATTGTTATAATCTGGTGACAATATTATTATTCAGGGTCTGTAAACATTTGACTGTGGTTCTCACAAGTATGAGAAGCCATGTTCAGTTCTGCAGACATGTGACCGAATCTCATTAGTATGGGAATAAAAGCCGAGCTGCTGATAACTGTCACAAATCACATGCATGCAAGCAGTGAGTCCTGAGGTTTATTAGTTCTGTGGTCATCCGCTTGGGTACCATGGCTGCCCCCCTGGTGGCCACACCCGTGTTGTGTCAAAGTTACAGAGCTACTTTTTTCTCCAGGTAGATTTCCTTGTCTTCTCAAAGTTGACCTGAAAAGGTAATACTCCCAGAGTGCCCTAGATTTAACAGTGATGCACTGTGCATGCAGGATCTGCTCAGTGATGTCCAATACGCACAGTCATATCCTGAAGTCAACAAATATGACCTTGGGAACCAGCCTAAGATACAGAACGATGAATAGCTAAATATTGAACCAATAGCTGAACCAAGTCAACATTTGCCTCTTGTGCTGTCAGTCAAGGAAAATCAAGGGGAAACAAACAACATGTGGATACCAGTGACCTGGCCCTGATGTGGCTCACAGCTGAAGGGCAGGAGTGACGTGAGGCCATGGTGACAATTTCATGATGACACATGGGAAATCTGAGGGGGAACTTCCAAAAATTAAACGCATCTTGTCAGTACGGGATTTATTTCTATTGTTTAATCTGATTGAAAGTTGTATGAGACAAGTGAGTATAAACACGTTAACCCCACCCCCACCTCCCAGCCATCATAAATTCTTCAAAAAGATAAAGGCAGGTTTTACTTATTTTCTGAAAATTGATTTGTAAAGTCAATTTTGTTATATTGCTTGTCTTTTAAGGACCAATTTCAGTGCTAGTGAAAAAAATTCATTATACTTGAATTTATGTTTGAATTATCTCAACAGAAAACCACATCCAGCAGACTCAAGCACGTGCACCTGCCTACTGGGGACAAGGTATTCCTGCTCAGCTGAGGCTGGGGTAGACCTCGAAACTCTCCTGCCTCAGACTCCTAAGAGCTGGGCACATGGCCCCATGAGTCCTCACCCACGCTGCTCTTCCTCCGATGTCAGGGAACCCTTCCTCCTCCCCTCCCCAGTAACCCATGAACAGTTGCCCTTCCAGCACGTCTTCCACAAGCAAGCTTCAGGGTTTTCCCAAGGAGAAGGCCACGCTCCTTGTCTTTATGCCTGCCCTTGTCACTCCACATCAACCCCGTTACCATCATTATCAGGTTTCCATTCATTCTGTTAAGTGTATTCTTTTATACATATTCTTGGATCCAAGTCCTTTCCTCCATATCCCCTCTTTTTTCCTTCTCCCTCCCATCAAATCAGTTCTTCCCAGTCTCCCACCTGCACCCATGTCTTGTGACCCACTGCATGGGGCTTAGTTAGGGTTGACTACATGAACATGGTGGGGGGGCTACAGCATGGGGGTAGCAGATTCCCCTTCCCCACAACCTTGAACCATCTGAAGTTGATTATGAGTGGAAGTGTGGAGCACTGCCCAGTGATGATCCTGTCCTCAGTGGAAGTGCGGAGCACTGCCCGGTGACGATCCTGTCCTCAGTGGAAGTGCGGAGCACTGCCCGGTGACGATCCTGTCCTCAGTGGAAGTGTGGAGCACTGCCCAGTGACGATCCAGTCCTGCCCAGTGACTATCCAGTCTGCAGTTCCTTCCGGCCTTCCTCACATGGATATTAAGTAGAAGAAAGCTCCTTTATGACACTGGGGAAGGTTGGCACGGCTAAGACAGCTCAGAAATTAAGCATCTGTCAGACTTTCGGCAAACTTTATCACTGCTCCATGAGAATAAAGATCCCACAGACCCACGGAACATGGATGGAAGAAAAAGTTAAAAGGCCATCCAACCAAGAAGCAGCCTTTGGATGGAGGATGACTCTATGACACATTTTGCTATACTAGTTGGTAATTAAATACAAATCTGGGCTGGGGAGATAGCTCCATCTCTTAAGTGCTGACTCCACATATTAGGACCTGAGTTTGATTCCCCAGAATCCACAGGAAAAAGCTCAGAGTGGTGGTGTTTGTTGGTAATCCCAGGGATGGGGAGACAGATGAGTCCCTGGGCTCAATGACATGACTAACTTTGCAAGCTGTATGCCAGTGAGTAACTATCTCAAATACAAGGTGGACTGTACCTGAGGAATGACACTTGGGGTTGACCTCTGGCCTCCATATGGATAGTATACATTCATGTGAACATGAGTTTTCACATGTATACATATATGGTCCAAAAAGGGGGAAGTGGTTTTATATTCTCCCAGAGCTGTATTATTCTGGACACACCTGTGGTCGCCCCCTGCCATGACACTTTTCCTGTCATCTGGATCCATGCTTCACTACAGCCTGTAAGGATTTATGTCTTGTGTTTCTGGGGCTTTGCCCCTGTGGAAAAAGAAACTGTTTTGTACAGGAAAGAAAAGAAGACTGCACTGCTATTACTGTGTACAAAGTGTGGAAATGCTCACTATAGAGCAGGCTTGCAGAGTCTGCAGGATTTGTCTCCTGTTCTCTAGCAGATGAAGGGTTGATACACACTTGCCAGCTGCCTCCCACCAGTGCTGATTTTGTGTGTGTGTATATATATATATATATATATATATATATATATATATATAATCTTTTAAGGCCTATAGAGTCAAATTTGTATCCCCAAATGTCCTTCAGTGTGGGTCCATCCACTGGAGCCCCGTTAGTGTCACACCCTCAGAGAAAACCAACTCTCTCTCTCCCAGCAGTTATTAGTTGCCAGTACTTCCTTAGCTAAGAATAGGGCTTCTTCCCCAATTCCCCACTTCCATGCTGGGATTTTGTCTGGCTTGAGCTTGCATAAGTCACCCTGTTCATATATGTCACTTCCCAGCTGTCTGGAAAACTGTCTACTTGTGGTCATCCATCACCTTTGGCTCTTACACTCTTTCCACATTCTCTTCTGCAATGGTTTCTGAGCCTTGGGTGGCAGAGGTTGGATGCAGGTGTACTATTTGGAGACAGGCACATTGTAGTCTCTTACTCTCTCCACCTTGGTCAGTTGTGACTTTCTTGGTTAATTACCATCTGTTGTATGAAGAAGCTTCATTGTTAAGAGTTAGGAGATACATCAATACTCTTTCCATTCCCTGTCCTGCTATGTTCCCTCAGGCTTAGGCAGAGGTTTACTTGTGCACCTGTCACTTAGGGCTGGGCATCTCATAGACCTTTATTCCCTTTGTTTGACTGGTTGTGAAACTTTGTCTCCATCTGTTGCAAAAATAAGCTCCTCTGATGAGTTGCGAGAGGTGTTCTTGTCTATAAATACAAGGATACATATTTAGAAAATATTAAGAAATTACCTTGGTCTAGGGATGTGACATAAGTAAGTTTTTATCTAGGATCTATGGCCTCTCCAGTCATGTGTACCACACATGAGTTCCCCTTCCATTGAGTGAGCCATGCATATAATTAGATAGCTGTTGATTACTCACAATACAGAAGTGCCACTACTTTATGAATAGAAATCTGGGCTGGTCGTTGTTTTGGACTTTAAAGTCTATGGACTTTACAGCTGGATGAGATCACTGATTGGTTTTTCTCACTTGAAAGTTTGCACCTGGCATGGTGGCACATGCCTTTAATTCTAGCACTTGGGAGGCAGAGGCAAGCAGATCTCTGTAAGTTCAAGGCCAACGTGGTCTACATTGCAAGTTCCAGGACAGCTGGAGCTACAGGGAGACCCTGTCTCAAAAGGACAAAAGAAGAAAGAAAGAAAGAAAGAAAGAAAGAAAGAAAGAAAGAAAGAAAGAAAGAAAGGGAGGGAGGGAAGGAGGAAGGAAGGAAGGAAGGAAGGAAGGAAGGAAAGAAAGAAAGAAAGAAAGAAAGAAAGAAAGAAAGAGAGAGAAAGAAAGAAAAGGAGGAGGAGGAGGGGGGAGGGAGGGAGGGAGGGAAAGAAAGTTTGCATGGTATCTTCTGATGCTATGGGATCTAGTCTTCAGGGAATAGGCTTCCAGTCAGTTCCAGCTCCAATGCTCTAAGTCCTGTGTCCAAAGTATGTCCTATCTTCAGCAATAGGATCTAACCTTCAAATCCTAGGAGGAAATCAAAGGCTGTGGTAACATTGTTACTTTAGGAGTTTTTTGGACTACCCTGACCAACAACTCAAAAGGGAAATCTGCCCTGCCTGGCACTGTGTCTTTTGCTATATAGCCTTCAGCTATTCTCTCTCTCTCTCTCCTCTCTCTCTCTCTCTCTCTCTCTCTCCTCTCTCTCCTCTCTCTCTCTCCTCCTCTCTCTCTCTCTCTCCCTCTGGCCCTGTATAGCCCTCCCTCTTCTCTCCCCCGTTTTCCCCATTTCCCCCTTGATAACACCTGTCTCCTACTGTTTCCCTCTTACAAGCCCCTTCTTCCCTTTTACCTTCACGGTTCCTTTCCATTTCCTTGGCTCCTGCAGTTACATAAGGATACATTCTCCATCTACGGGAGCTAGGTTCCACACCTCAGAGAGAACATCCATTGCTGTGTTTCTGAGTCTGTGACCTTTAGAAAACACTTCATGGCTATTTCTGTTTCTCTTTTCTCTCTGGGGACCTTTCCTCTCATGCCACAGCTTGACTCCCACCTGTCAACGCTTACTGTTATTTCTTTTTCAGAAAGTTCTTGCCTATGCCTATTACCCTGGAGTATTTCCCTTCTTTTTTATCAGTTTCAGTCGTTTTCAGGGTTTTTTTTTTTTTTTTTTTTTTTTTTTTTTTTGAGACAGGGTCTCCCTGTAGCTCTGGCTGTCCTGGAACTCACTCTGTAGACCAGGCTGGCCTCGGACTCAGAGATCCGCGTGCCTCTGCCTCCCAAGTTCTAGGATCAAAGACGTGCGCCACCATGCCCGGCATTTATTTATTTCTGTATGTGTATCAATGTACTGTCTGCATGCAAGTTTGTGCACCCGTGTCGTGCAATGCCGCGGAGGTCAGAAGAGGGTCTCAGATTCCCCTGGAGCTGGAGCTCTCCTGGAATCGGAGTTTCAGACGGTTCTCAGCCGCCATGTGGGTGCTGGGGATCGAACCCGGGTCCTCTGCAAGAGCGGTCGGCGCTCTCAACTGCTAGGCCATCTCTCCAGCCCCTCTTTCGGGTTTTATATTAAGGTCTTTGATCTATTTTGAATAGTCTTTTGTGCAGGTTGAGAGCTATGGATCCAATTTCACCCTTCTGTCTGTGGAGATCCAGTTTTCACAGCACCACTTGTGAAGATCAGGCACCTTCTTTCCATTAGATGTTTTTGATATTCTTGTCAAAAATTAGGTGCCCCCAGACTGATTACTCCACTTGTCCGCATGTCCACTTTGTGCCAGTGCCATGTTGTCACTATGGCTATGCAGTGTAATTTGAAGACAGGCATTGTGATGCCCCCAGGATTGCTCTTTCTGCTTAGGAAACTGCTTTGGCTGTTCAGAATCTTGCATTTCCATATGAATTTTAGAATCGAGTTTCTAGTTCTGTGAAGAAATGTCATTGGAATTTTGATGGGAATAGCACTGAGTCTCTAGACTGTTTTTGGTAATATAGCCATCATTTAATACCTTCCTCAATTTATTTCTTCACTGTCTTAAAGTCTTCATTGTAGGGTGCAGTTTCTTTTGCAAAACTTTTTATTGACTTTTTGTATATTTCATACAGAACATCTTAATCAACTTTATACCTCCTTTCCCATTTGTAGATGTCCACAGCCCCCCACACTGGATTTCATACATCCTGTCTTTGTGTTAAGGCCTATCATGTCAAGTTGGTATCCACAGACATCACTCAGTGCAAGTTCATCCACTGAGGTCTAATCAGCCTATCTAGAATTCTTCCTTTTAAGAAGATCATCTCATCCCCACCTAGGGGTACAGTTTCTCAAACTGTGAGTTGTAACCCCACATGGGGTTATATAACTGGGGGGGGGGGCACAAAAATCTTTGCCATATTAAAAGGTTTATGAATGTGCAATGACAAAAACTAGTTGAAGATCAAATACATATCAAATCCAAGGCACTTCTGGGAGTAGCGCGTCACTACAGTACTGCAGCCTTCACTCTCAGTGCATGACATGTAGTTGTACTGCTCATGTCATCACAACAGCTAGTGCCCAGTTACACCCAGTGCCTGGAACACCACAGCTCAGATTTAAGACTGCTCGGTCATAAACTGCAGCGATTTCCTGTAAATACACATTGTCTGCTCTTATATAAACATAATCATTTATTGAAAATACTGTATTTCAATATTTTTAATATTTGTATCATTCCTCAGCATGTATCAAATTGGTTTATCTTTGGCTTATCAAATTAGTATTGTGTTAGAATGTTTGATTTTTTTCTTGTGTAGGGCCCCCTGAGCTTTTGTCCAAAGCAGTTGGGAGTAATGCATATTGGAAACAACAACAACAACAACAGAAAGGATTGCATCGAAGAACTGACTGAAACAATGAACTTCTGCTCAAAACAGTCAATTTCCTCATGGAGAATATTGAGAAAGACTGAGAAAGAGATGAAAAGCATGTTTGGCAGAATGCATGAGCTCTTGCGGGGTGGGGGAATGGGGGGGGGACATGGGTCCAGATTTGTTAAAAAAATGAAAAAAAAGAATGTTTGATTAAAAAAAAATCACTGAGTTTCTGACTTGAGTTTCATTAAAAAAGGTTCAATGAATTTTGCCTTGGTATCAGGACAGAATTTCCAACAGTTTCTGAAAAGGCCTTAAACACTCCATTGCCATTCTGTACCAGATACTTATGTGAAGCAGGGTTCTCAGCCCTGAGCACTATTAAAGTTAAAATACCAATCAACTTTGAAGAAAACATTGAACATGCTCTGTCCTGCAGTATCAGATCTTTAGCCCAAGATTTCTTTTCTGGCCCATGTGCATGGTATGTGTGCATGTATGCACTTGCATGTATGTGTACATATGGTATGTGTGCGTGCATGCACTTGTGTGTGTGTGTACACGTGGTATGTGTGCATGTATGCACTTGTGCGTGTGTGTGTACACGTGGAGCTCCGAGAATGACACTGAGTGTCATCCTAGGCAGCACTGCACCTTACATACTGAGGCAGGGTCTCTTACTTGAAACCATAGCTCACTAATTTGGCTAGTCGAGTTATAGACAGCTTGCTCTGGGGATCCTCTGACTCGTCTCTTGAGTGCTGGGATTACACACAAGCCACCACAATCACCCGGCATTTACATGGGTCTAGGGATCAAAAGTACTGTCTTCTTGCTTGTGTGGCAAGCACTTTTACTCACTAAGCCATCTCCCCAGTTCCCCCAGTTTAATTCTTTATGTAAAAACAAATAGGCATGTCCGTCCATCAATCATTAGCAATCAAATTTGTTTTCTTTACTAAATAGTAAAATTACATGTATATAAAAATTGTTTAAAATAAATTTATTATTTATTTTCTATGTCTATAGTCCCTCGTCACAAAGAACTTGTTTGGGTAAAAAGGGTTGTAAGTGTGAAAAGTTTAAGAAGCCTCTATGTAACCTATATATAACCTATATAACCTATATATAACCTATTTAACCTATAGAAGCAGCAGCCAGGTAGCAATAAATAATGTATATGCATGTGCCACCATACTAGGAATGTATGTATCCCTTTCCCTGTCCCTAATGGTATTAAGGCAGCTTACAAAGACACACACTGTACAGTATGATACAATAAATGCAAAATATTAAAAATGAAGCAAAGGAATGCATCCATATATGCTGAAGTCCTAATTCAAACTCTAAGTAGAGAGTGCCTTGGTAATGAGGAGGGGGGTGGTTAGAATCCCCAGTTCAAAAAGAATCCAGGATGAAGAGGTAGAGGAAGAAAAACCAGGCACTGAAGCATCCCAGATTCCCATGACAGCTGTGTTGCTTCTGACCTAGACTAATAAAGTGAGACTGGTACTCCAGGAATAAGAATGCTCCAGTGGTAACAGGATCACCAATTCTGCCATTCATCTCAATCTTTGTATTGTGTTTAGAATGTCAGACTGGATGGATGCTCCAGAGCTTGGGCATCTTAATTATCTGGACACTATGCATCCAATTAGCAGAATATAAGCACACGCCCTTGACCCATACCCATGTGACAGTAGATCACAGCCAAGCTGAGCACTAGGGTCGCAGAATTAACAAATGTCAGGATTATGGCCCGATTTCAAACCCATCCATACCGGGATATAAAAATGTGCTCCCTGAACCAGCAGCATCGGCATCACCTGGGACTTATTAATAGGGCAAAGTTTAGGTCCGGCTGCATGATTACTAAATCAGAAACTCCAGTGACAATTAGGTTGTCACAACCTCCTCCAGCCAGGTGATTTTAACGCATGCAAGTTTCTGAGCCATAGCTGGGGAGATAGGGTTTGCTTTGATTCAATGTCTGTTCCCAGGCAGAGTTTAGAAATCTTTGATTTAATTCAAGAGTCCTAGGTTCCTTCAGGCCCTGGACACTAATGGATGCACATTGCCAATGGATGCTACTCACTCAACAATGCTGAATGGAGTTTCCTCAGTCCATTAGAGGTCACTGCCAGTTCCCAGTCTAGAAATTTCATGAGCAGGCCTTTCAAATGGAATGTGAAGATTCATGGAGAGAAAGCAGTGGAGAATACAATCCTCAGAATGAAGAAAAACAAATCAGTGCACTTGAGAGTATCAACAGGTCCACAATGCGAGGACTGACGGAGAGACATAGCCCTTCCAATACCCAGCACTGCTGATTTCTCCTTGGCACCTCATTGGCCTGGTGTATGAACAAACAGCCACTGTACCTAGGGAGCACCTTCCCCTGCCCAGCCTTGCGTC
Organism: Rhizomys pruinosus; assembly: GCA_009823505.1. Lineage (NCBI taxonomy): Eukaryota > Metazoa > Chordata > Mammalia > Rodentia > Spalacidae > Rhizomys > Rhizomys pruinosus. The sequence goes on along the minus strand of VZQC01007147.1, from coordinate 18,237 downwards.
CACATCAACTGAGCGAGCACCAGAGTTTGATATTAAAATCACATCACGATGATCTCAAGGGCCACTGATCTTTCTCCCTTTTCAGAAACTTCTTTCCTTGATTGTCTGACTTTGAGAAAAAGAAAAAAAATTAGGCAAATTAGTGAAGTCTGGTATAGAGAAGCACATGTAATGGAAGCAAGAATACAGATGTGTGATTAATCACTGGGAGTTAGGTAGACTATAAGGGGTCCATAAAGGCTCCTGTCTCCCCTGCCAATCCTGAAAAGAAAACCTGCAATATCTACGGGTTCCTATTTGTATATATGAATGTATATGAAAGTTAAAGCTCCACCAAAATTCCCTCTGGTTACTAGGCAGGAGGCAGCAACTCTGGCCAAGAGAGAGCATCATCATAATTAATTAAACCTGCAGTTATTAAGCAGCATAAAAAGCACAACAGAAAAGGCCTATGGCACAGATTCACTTATTTGTGTACTATAAATTTATGCAATAGCAGCCTTTCTACTTTTTCCACTACAATCCTTAGACGTCCAGGCATGGTGGTGCATGCCTTTAATCCTAGCACTTGGAAGGCAGAGGCAGGTGGATCTCTGTGAGTTCAAGGCCACCCTGGTCCACAGAGTGAGTTCCAGGAAAGCCAGAGCTACAGGCTCCTGTCTCAAAAAGATGAAAAAAAAAAGTCTTAAAAATTAAAATATTAAAAACATTAACAATGACAATAATACTTACCTTACACAGAAACTTTGGAAAAAGAAGTTAGCCATTTACTGTGCCTAATAACAGAGTATAAAGTGTATGAGGAATGTTTGGGGTGTAAAATTTGTCCTATTCTTAAAGATGGAGTCAGTTTATCACCCTAAGCTTAGGGTGATAAGTGATACCTCATTTAAAATCTTTCTTTAAATGTATTTATTTTTATTTTATGTATTTTGCTGGCATGTATATAAGTGCTCTCAAGTTGTTCAATGCCTGGGAACTGGAATTAGGGATGGTTGTTAACCACCATGTGGATGCTCAGAGTTGAACCCAGGTCCTCTGCAAGAACAGTCAGTGCTCTTAACTGCTGAGCCACCTCTCCAGCCCAGATACCTCACTTTTGATAAAGATATTCCATAGAAAGAACCACATATCATAAATACTGTAATAAAAAAACTTGGCAGCATCTTCAGCAAGTGGTGTTGGTAAAACTGGATCACCACTTGTAGAAGAATGAAATTAAACCCCTACCTCTCGCCTTGTACAAAAGTCAACTCCAGATGGATTAAAGACCTCAACATGAAACCCCAAACTCTGAAGGTGATAGAAGAAAAAGTTGGCAGCAGACTACAAGACATAGGCATAGAAAAAGACTTCCTAAATCAGACAGCAGCTGCGCAAGAAATAAGATCGACAATTGACAAATGGGACCTCATTAAAAAAAGCTTCTGTACATCAAAAGAAACAATCAAGGAAGTGAAGAGAAAACCCACAGAGTGGGAGGAAACCTTCACTGCAGAAACATCTGACAAAGCATTGATTTCCAGAATATACAAACTACTCAAAAAAAAANAAAAACAAAGAAGAAAACAAATGACCCACTCAAAAGATGGAGCAAAGAGCTGAACAGAGACGTCACAAGTGAGGAATTAGAGATGGCTGAGAAACATCTTAAAAACTGTTCAACATCGCTAATAATTAAGGAAATGCATATTAAAACCACTTTAAGATATCATCTTACTCCAATAAGACTGGCTAGGATCAAGAAAACAAATGGTACAAAGTGCTGGAGAGGTTGTGGGGAAAGGGGAACACTCATCCACTGCTGGTGGGAATGTAAACTCGTAAAGCCACTATGGAAAGCAGTGTGGAGAAAGACTTGGAATGAACCTGCCACCTGACTCAGCCATACCATTCCTGGGCATGTACCCACAAGACTCATCTTACTGCAGAGATACATGCACAGCCATGTTTATTGCAGCTCTCTTCATAATAGCAAGGAGCTGGAACCAACCCAAGTGCCCCTCAACAGATGAGTGGATAGAGAAAATGTGGTACATCTACTCAATGGAGTTCTATTCAGCAGTAAAGAAAGATGACATCATGAACTTTGCAGGTAAATGGATGGAGCTAGAAGATATCATACTGAGTGAAGTAACACAGTCCCAGAAAAACAAACGATGAATGGTGTCCCTCATCTGTGGATGCTAGCACCAGTTACCTAATTGTATGGCAAACTGAGCAACGTCAATGTGATCTGAAAACAACTGTGCTCTTATATTGTAGAATCCCTTAAAAAATCCAGTATTCAATTTTATCCAATGTCAAAACTGAGGCTAATATAAGGGCCAGCTGCCAAGTGCTCTCATTCATATAAAGTACATTTAGATTAAAAGTTAAAAAAAACTTAGAAGCCATTTTATCATCAAGCAAACCATGACTGAGAGAAATTCAAAGATTGGCCTAGGATCACACAGCTCAGTATACAGTGGGAATGGACACTTTCATTTCCAGACTCCCCAGCCAACCACCATTCTTTCTACTGCATCGTTCTGTCTCTGAGGTACAAACAGAGTCAACAAGGCATGAACATATGTGTGACCTGTAGGATTAAGTGTCCCCATGTCAAAGCAAGGTTCCTGCGGATCAACAGTCCTCAGCAGGGTTAACCAAAATCCAGAGCCATGGGGCTTCATTAGCCACTTCCTCTTGCCTTGGACTTTCCAAACCCAAAGTGCTCCCCGGATTCCTGCTGGGTATCTTAGCGAATCAGGAGGCATGACGCTTTGGCAAGTGAGTCGACATCAAGGTCTTGCTGGCAATGTAACATCCTTTGTAGCTGGGCTCCACTGGAAGGCTAGAGAACAGACCTCTAATCAGAGTCTCCCACTACACACTATCCCTGCAATGCCCGGGCTTGGATCTGCTGTCAGTGCTCTGTCCTTGTGGTGACCACAGATCTGTGTTTAGGACCCTTGGGAGAAGTCTGTTGTTGCTTTGTTTTATTGATTAAACACATAGGGTGTATAGGCCTGCTCGACCTCTGCCTTCCCATGTGCTGGGACTGGGATTGTGGGTGTGGCTATCACTCCTGTTTTGGCATAGGAGAAAGGCTATTTGACCTTTCATCCATTCATGCAGCCTTGTCTAAATGCTCAAATTAGGAAGTTCTACATGACTTAGAAAAAATAGAAAAATAAAATATCTCTATCAAAGATTTTCAGACTCAGAAAAAAAAAACCACTGAGGCCAAAATATTTGGAGGGTGCTCAATTCCTTACTGACTGTTCTCCAGATTTAAATGACATGAAATTCAGATAATTTGTAAATACTCCAGATGCAAGAGACTCTCTAATAGTCTATTTTTCTAAGCATTCAACTGCTTTCAACCTCTCAGTGCCCCTTCATGCCTACAGAATAAAAAATAAAGCTTTTAAGCAGGCAGAATTTTTTTTTTTACAATCAGTTCAACACCATTTAAATAAGATTATTCATTCTTCTAGAATCCATGCTGTATTAGCTATCTATTTAGCGTGAAATAAATTAGTCCAAAACTTAGTGGCTTAAAACAATAAACACTGAGTATGTCACGACATCTGTGGTGAGAGCTGATCGCAGCTGTGCTGGCAGGTTCCAGGGCAGGGTCTCCCATGGCGTAACAGTCACCCTGCTGTAAGGACTGAGTTTATCCGAAGGCTGAATGAGCATTTGAAGTACCACTTCCAAGCAGGCTCTTACTCCGCGCTGTCACATGCACTTCTCCCAGAGGGATTATCTCTCCAGTGTCCTCATGATAGGTGACCAGGCTACCACCCGGCCTCAGGATCACTTCACTCCTCAGTACTCTACTGGCCATGCAGGCCTGCCCTACTCAGCTCAGGAAGACACTGGCTGACTACCAGTGGTTGGGCTCTGAGAGGCCACATTGGAGGCAACTAGCATATTGCAAGCCACGTCCAGCTGCATGACCTCTGTCCATGTAGCTTTATGTGAGCCTTTCTTCCCCATTCATCTTCCCATGGTAGAGACAGAAAAGCAACTAAGCAAGAGACTGGTGAAACTGAGTTCCATCTCCACTGGTCCAGCACTGGAATCCAACTTCCACCGAGCATCCTTCTTAGCACCCACACCCACCTTTCCTAAGAAGCAACTGTGACCACTAAACGAAATCTAGTAAAGTACTGGTACATTGTGATTATGTAAATTATTTCTCAGTAACCATCTGTTCTTCAAAGCCTAATTGTGTACTCATAAAACACAACTCCGCTGAAGTCCCAGACTTCTGATTTGGGCTCTGACTACACTGTGTATTCCTATGTAATCTCTCCATACTCCACATTTGTTTTCTAAGTATTTGTTTAACTATCACCCCTACTAGTCTATCAGTTCCTGGAGGGTAGACTCTTCCTCAGCCCTGTTTGATTAACTGAGCTGGCTAGCCTTCAAAAGTTCCCTCACCCTCAACTTCCATCCAAAGAGACAGAAAAACTTTTCTGAACACACTGTCCATAGGGAACACATGAAGAAGAGAGAAGTTTGATATTGGACGCCCAAAGTGCCTGAGGTCTGTGGCAGAGAAAACAGTTGAATGTTTAGGTTCTTAGGTATCCAGAGGCAAAGGCTAGAGCATAAACAATGGGCTTTTATTTTTTAAAATGTATTTCTGTCTTATGTGTATGAATGTATTGCACCTGTAATTCCTGAAGAGATCAGAAGAAGGTCACCCCGGAACTGGAGCTGTGGGTGGTTGTTAGCCATCATGTGGGTGCTGGGATTTGAACCCAGGTCCTCTGCAAGCACAGCCAGTGCTCTTGATCACTGAGCCATCTCTCCAGACTCTTTTTTTTTTTTTTTAGACTACATTCCTATCTAACATCCCTCAATCTGTAGAAGAGAGAATGTGCAGAAGGTTTAGGGTAAGTGTATGATGATAGAATTCTAAATATTTTTTTTGGTCTTTTTTGAGACAGGGTCTCCCTTTTTAGTACCAGCTGACCTGGATTTCGATATGTAGACCAGGCTGTCCTTGAACTCACAGAGATCTGCCTGCCTCTGCTTCCCAAGTGCTGGGATTAAAGGTGTGCACCACCACGCCCAGACAAATTCTAATTCTTTTAAACATTCATTTACTTAGTGGTACATGTGTGCATATGTGTGTATATGTGTGTGCACGTGTGTCTCTGTGTGTGCATGTGTGTACATGTGGACTGTGATAAACTTATCAGAGGACAAGTTTCTGGAGTCAGTTTTCCCCTTCTACAATGTGGGGATCAAACTCATGCTGTCAAAGCATGGCAGCAAGGAACTTTTACCCAGTGAGCTATTTTACCAACCCATGATGCTATAATCCAAAAGCTGCGTGAACACACACACACACACACACACACACACACACACACACACACACCGAATTCCCAACTGTTGGTTGTTCAGTCAACCACTTAATCTGGGTGCAGCCATTAACAGAGCATTGTAGACAAAATTAAGGTTATGAATGAATTGAATTGAATTGAATTGAAGATACAAGATTGTCAGATGGGGTTGTGTGCTTCACGATGTCATTATCTGAGTCATTAAAAGCAAAAGAGTAAGTAGAGTTGGTGAGAGAAATGCATAAGGGGAGAAATCTAAGGAAGAGGAGGCAGCAAAAGGGAAGCAGGAGAGATTAAGAGCGTGTGAGCAGTCAGCTCACCATGGCTGGTCAGCAGACAGAGGAAGGAAGCCAGGCCAGGGAACGGGGACTGCTTCTAGAGAGGGACCCCAGCCAACAGCTAGCGGGAAATGAGAATTTCAGTGTCCCAGACAGAAGAAACCAGAGGCTTCCGGACAATCTGGTATGTACATGGATGAAGGAGGAGGAGGGAGGAGGAGGGAAGAGGAAGAGGAAGGAAGAGGAGGAGGAAGAAGAGGAAGAGGAAGAGGAGGAGGAAGAGAAGGAGGAGGAGGAAGAGGACCAGGCAGATGGTCAGCCCAAGTCAAGGAAGACTGCTGATTGATAGCACTCTAAGAGAATATCTGCTGGTGCTCTGTAGTGATCTGTTATGGGAACAAAGAAGCAAATATAACAAAGAGCGGTTGCATGCTGACAGGGGGTTCTTTAATTTTTTAAACTTATTTAATAGTATTATTAGCATGTGTGTGTGTTGTGCATGTATGGATGTCAGAGGACAATGTGTGTATGTGCATGTGTGTGTGTCTGTGTGTGTGTGTCTGTGTGTGTGTGTGATGTGCATGTATGGATGTCAGAGGACAATGTGTGTGTGTATGTGTGTGTGTGTGATGTGCATGTATGGATATCAGAGGACAATGTGTGTATGTGCATGTGTGTGTGTGTGTTGTGCATGTATGGATGTCAGAGGACAATATGTGTATGTGCATGTGTGTGTGCCTGTGTGTGTGTGTGTGTGATGTGCATGTATGGATGTCAGAGGACAATGTGTATGTGTGTGTGTGTGTGTGTGATGTGCATGTATGGATATCAGAGGACAATGTGTGTATGTGCATGTGTGTGTGTGTGTTGTGCATGTATGGATGTCAGAGGACAAT
>VZQC01007142.1:8775499-8809345 GCA_009823505.1 Rhizomys pruinosus | reverse complement strand
GGTCTCCCCTTGGCCCCAGCTGTGGCCTGGAACTCACTCTGTAGGACCAGACTGGCCTTGAACAAACAAAGATCAGATCCACCTGCCTCTGCCTCCCACTTGCTAGGATTAAATGTTGTGCGCCGCCCCCACGCCCAGTAGGTATGATATTTAAAAGCATGGAAAGTTGCATTGCAGAAGAAGGGGTGGACAAAATGTGGGAGCCAGAGGATGGGGAGGATGCCATGCATGCTGCTCTCTACACATGACGTGGCTGCTGCACACATGAACTCGCAGGAACAGTGATCACCTACTTGACATCTGTGCAAGATCAAACCGCAGTTAAAAATTCCAGCGGTGATGACATTCCACTATTTGCACGCGTTAAAAAAAAATAATCCAGCATGGCCAGACGGGGTGGTGCACGCCTGTAATCCCATCACTTGGGAGCAGAGGCAGGTAGGTGGATCTTCGTGCGTTCAAGGCCAGACTTGGTCCCACCTAGTGAGAGTTCCAGGACAGCGGGTGCTACAGAGAGACCCTGTCTCAAAAAAAAAAAAAAAAAAAAAATTCAGCATAAGGCTGTGGAGGGGCTCACAGGCCCCCACCCCTAACTGAGGACTTATTGGTAACTGATGGCTATTTATTGAAGGAGAGTCACTTTTCTTTTGGAATGTGGCCACAGGTAGTTGTGTTCCCCACACCCCAGTGGATGACCCCACACCATGCACAGATGGACAGCACTAAATAAGCAAGGATATGGGAAGGAGATATGATGGGGAATCCTGGAGGAAGCTGAGGGGTGAATATGACTGAGATGCAATGGCCCAGCATGGTGGCACATGTATTTAATCCCAGCACTCTGAAGGCAAAGCCAGGTGAGTTCCTGTGAGATTGAGGCCAACTTGGTCTATATGATGAGTCTCAGGCCAGCTTAGGCTGGTGGGGAGACCCGTAGACGAGCAGAAGAAGACGACGAGAGAAAGAAGAAGAAGAAGAAGAAGGGAAAGAAGGAAGGAAGAAGGAAGAGGAAGAAGAGAAGAAGAAGAAGAAGCAGAAAGCTAAGAGAAGAAAGGAAAAGAAGAAGAAGACGAAGAAGAAGAAGAAGAAGGACGAGGAGGAGGAGGCGGAGGCGGGAAGGGAAGAGGAGGAGGCGGAGAGAGGAGGAGGAGGAAGGAGAGGAGGCGGAGTAGGAGGCGGGGGGAGGAGGCGGCGCTGAGGAGGATGGGGAGGAGGAGGCGGAGAGGAGGAGGCGAGGAGGAGGAGGGGGGGGGGCGGCGGAGAGGAGGAGGAGGAGAGGATGCAGGAGTGAGGAGGCAAAGAAACCAAAGATATATTTTCTACATGTAAGAAAATTTTTAAAGAAAAATACTTTTTCGCCAGGTATGGTGGTGCACCCTTTAATCCTAGCACTTGGGAGCCAAGAGGCAGGCAGATCTTTGTGAGTTAAAGGCCAGGCCTGGTCTACCGAGTGAGTTCCAGGACGCTGGGACTACCCAGGAGACCGTGTCTCGAAAAAAGACAAAAAATAACTAAATAATTTTTAAAATTTTTTTTTTTTTTTTTTTTTTTTTTTTTTTTTTTTTTTTTTTGTTTTGAGACAGAGTCATATAGCCGGACTGGCTAGCTTCAAACTCTCTATATAGCCAAAGATTTTTCACTAATGATCCTCCTGTCTACATCTCCCAGCCTGGGCTTCACAGGCATTGCACTTACACATGCCTGGTTTCTGCAGTTTTGGAGATGGAACCCAGGGCGTCATACATATTAGGCAAGCTCTCTACCAACTAACCTACTTCTCATCCATGATTTACATTTTTTGGGGTTTTTGGGGGGTTTTTTTTTTTTGGTGTATTTTTGAGACAGCGGTCTCCTTTAGTCCCAGCGGCCTGAAGCTCACTCTGTAGACCAGGTGGGCCTTTAACTAAAGAGATCCACCTGCCTCTGCCTCCCAAGTGCTGGATTAAAGGATGCACATGATTTATATTTTAAAAACCGATGCCGGCCGTGGTAGTACATGCCTTTAATCCCAGCACTCGGTAGGCAGAGAGGCAGGCGGATCTCTGTGAGTTCAAGGCCAGCCTGGTCTACATATCGCGCTCCAGGCCAGCTGGGAACAAAAACAAAACAAAAAAAAAAAAAAAAAGGCCCAAAAAAAAAATAAAAAACTGATAAGTGATTATCACATGCTATGGAATTTGCTATTTAAACTCATTAAATGTTGCTTGTTATGGTGGTCCATACAGATAATACTCTTACTTCAACCCTAAATAAAACAAGAAATAAAAATTTGAGGAAAAAAACATCAAAGTATGTACACTCTGGGTCAATTCCTTTCTTTTTTAAATTCAGGGAGGGTGTATTTGTGTGTATGTGTTTGTCCATGTGCACATGCATGTGGAGGCCAGAGGTCCATGTTACGTGTCTTCCTCGCTTGCTCTCCACCTTACCTTTTATTGTATGTTTATGACTATTTTGTCAGCATGTATGTATACCCAATGCAATGCCTGTTGAGGCCAGAAGAGGACATTCAATCCCCTGGAACTGGAGCTACAAGTGGTTGTTAGCTGCCATGTGGCTGCTGGGAATTTTGACTCTTCCACAAGAACAGTGAATGCTCTTAACTAGTAAGCCATCTCTCCACCCTCTATACTGTGAGTTTTAAAAGAGAAGCTGTCATTTCTTTCTCTTTCTATACCTGTTACAAAAAACCTTATTCAGCCGGATGTGGTAGTGCACGCCTTTAGCCCCACCACTCAGGAGGCAGAGGCAGGCAGATCTCTGAGAGTTTAAGGCCAGCCTGGTCTACATAGTGAGTTCCAGGACAGCTGGGGCTACAGGGAGACCCTGTCTCAAAAAGACAAAAAATAAAAATAAAAATAAACCTTATTCATCACTGAAGTGTTAGCTGCTTCCTCCTACATGGATATTTCCATAAGAGAGGGCCACAGGTGGTCCACTGTGCCCACAGCCTTTTAGGACCTCTTTTGAGAAGTTTATTCTTGGTGAGTTGGGACAGAGAACTCACCAAGTTATACACTAAGATGATATATAGATTTATATATAGCATATGTACAGTATTTTTCATCTCAGTTGCCTTTAATTGAATAAAAACAACATGTGCTTCATGCTGAGGCTTGCTTTAAATGCATAAGACAGGTGGTATCTAATTGAAATATACATTATTTTCTTTGAACTTCAAGAAGGTTTCTATTATTAGCCATCTGAGAGGACTCCCCTGGTAACTTAAATGTCACATTAACATTTCATGAGATTCAGAAAAAGAAAAACAAAGCTAGGGGTCAACATACACTGGAAATTCTTTATCAAAACGTGTCGCCTGGCAACCGAGCTCCCTGATTTCCTATCTTCCATGACATGGTGACTCCACAAAGCTGACCTCAGCCACAGAGTCACAGCTTAAGAATTTTTGGTCATTGAACAGCGAAGGGGGAAGTGGTGTGGGTTACCGTATTTCTTCTTCCCAAGGCTCTTGTCAACTGTCCTCTCTGACACAGATCTCCTGTTGCCGTGGAAGACCCCATTGAAGAAGCACTGCTTTCCAACATGGTAGGTGTGGATATTGCTGCTAAACCTGGGATAAAATGTCCACTCAGGATGCTGCCCATCTTCTGCAAGACATCAAACCCTTCCATTAGCATCACCCCTGGCCTGGTAAGACTCTAGATGACAAGTTAGAAAACTCTCCAGGCTCTGCTTGACCTACCACCGCCCCACACATACTAATTTTTCATTCAGGGTTTTTTTTTTAATAAATTGAATGTGTCCATGTATCTGTCTCTGTGTATAATCTTGTCAGATTTGCCTATTCTGGGGCCATTTCGCATATATTACACCACAAATACATGGTCTTTGCTGTCTTTATTCTTGGAAACAAGCTGAACATCAACAATCATCTCTCTGCTTCCTGACTATGAACACAATGTGACCAACTGCCTAATGTTCCTGCTGCCTTGACTTACCCTCTGTGATGGCAACTATAGTCCCTCAAACCTTAAGCCAAAATACACCCCTCTTTCTTTTTTATTTTATTTTATTTTATTTTTGGTTCTTTTCTTTTTTTTTAATTTTTTTTTTAATTTTATTTATTTCTGTATGTGTATGACTGTACTGTCTGCGTGCAGGTTTGTGCACCCGTGTCGTGCAATGCCGCGGAGGTCAGAAGAGGGTGTCGGATTCCCCTGGAACTGGAGTTCTCCTGGAATTGGAGTTTCAGACGGTTCTCAGCCGCCATGTGGGTGCTGGGGATCGAACTCAGGTCCTCTGTAAGAGCGGTCAGTGCTCTTAACCGCTAGGCCATCTCTCCAGCTCCAATAGAAACATTTAAAAGAAATAAAACAGAAACACATAGAGCATAGAATATGTATTTTTTTAATTTTTTAATTAATTTTATTTATTTATGTATGTGTATGAATGTACTGTCTGCATGCAAGTTTGTGCACCCGTGTCGTGCAATGCCATGGAAGTCAGAAGAGGGTGTCGGATTCCCCTGGAACTGGAGTTCTCCTGGAATTAGAGTTTCAGATGGTTCTCAGCTGCCATGTGGGTGCTGGGGATTGAACCCGGGGTCCTCTGCAAGAGCGGTCGGCGCTCTTAACCGCTANTGTTATGAAATATTTTGTCAACAGTATGCTCTACCCAATGCAATGCCTGTTGAGGCCAGAAGGAGGACATTCACTCCCCTGGAACTGGAGCTAAAGTGGTTGTTTAGCTGCCATGGGCTGCTGGGAATTTTGACTCTTCCACAAGAACAGTGAATGCTCCAACCACTAAGCCATCTCGCCACCCTCTGACGGGGGAGGTTTTAGGTGAAAAGAGAAGCTGTCATTTCTTTCTCTTTCTATACCTGTTACAAAAAACCTTACTTAGCCTGGAGTGGTAGTGCACGCCTTTAGCCCCACATTCAGGAGGGCAGAGGCAGGCAGATTCTCTGTGTGAGTTTAAGGCCACCTGGTCTACCTATTGAGTTCAAGGACAGTCTACAGAGTGAGTTCCAGGGGAGACCCTGTCTCAAAAAGACAAAAAATAAAAATTAAACATACACCCTATTCATCACTTGAGTGTTAAGCTGCTTCTCTATGGAATTTCCATAGAGAGTGGCCACAGGTGGTCACTGTGCTCCACCTTTTAGGACCTCTTTTTGAGGAAGTTTTATTCTTGGGTGAGTTGGGACAGAGAAACTCACCAAGTTAACACTACGCATGATATCTAGTTCTATATAGCATATGTACAGTATTTTTCATCTCAGTTGCCTTTAATTGAATAAAAACAACATGTGCTTCATGCTGAGGCTTGCTTTAAATGCATAAGACAGGTGGTATCTCATTGAAACTATACATTATTTCTTTGAACTTCAAGAAGGTTTCTATTATTAGCCATCTGAGAGGACTCCCCTGGTAACTTCAATGTCACATTAACATTTCATGAGATTCAGAAAAAGAAAAACAAAGCTAGGGGTCAACATACACTGGAAATTCTTTATCAAAACGTGTCGCCTGGCAACCGAGCTCCCTGATTTCCTATCTTCCATGACATGGTGACTCCACAAAGCTGACCTCAGCCACAGAGTCACAGCTTAAGAATTTTTGGTCATTGAACAGCGAAGGGGGAAGTGGTGTGGGTTACCGTATTTCTTCTTCCCAAGGCTCTTGTCAACTGTCCTCTCTGACACAGATCTCCTGTTGCCGTGGAAGACCCCATTGAAGAAGCACTGCTTTCCAACATGGTAGGTGTGGATATTGCTGCTAAACCTGGGATAAAATGTCCACTCAGGATGCTGCCCATCTTCTGCAAGACATCAAACCCTTCCATTAGCATCACCCCTGGCCTGGTAAGACTCTAGATGACAAGTTAGGAAACTCTCCAGGCTCTGCTTGACCTACCACCGCCCCACACATACTAATTGTTCTTCAGGGTTTTTTTTTTTTTTAAAAATTGAATGTGTCAATGTATCTGTCTCTGTGTATAATCTTGTCAGATTTGCCTATTCTGGGGCCATTTCGCATATATTACACCACAAATACATGGTCTTTGCTGTCTTTATTCTTGGAAACAAGCTGAACATCAACAATCATCTCTCTGCTTCCTGACTATGAACACAATGTGACCAACTGCCTAATGTTCCTGCTGCCTTGACTTACCCTCTGTGATGGCAACTATAGTCCCTCAAACCTTAAGCCAAAATACACCCCTCTTTCTTTTTTATTTTATTTTATTTTATTTTTGGTTTTTCTTTTTAATTTTTTTTAATTTTATTTATTTTGTATGTGTTATGACTGTACTGTCTGCGGCCGGTTTGTGCCACCCGTGTCGTGCAATGGCCGCGGAGGTCAGAGGAGTGGCGGATTCCCCTGGAAACTGGAGTTCTCCTGGATTGGAGTTCCAGACGGTTCTAAGGCGCCATGTGGGTGTCGGGGGATCGAACTCAGTGGATCTCTGTAAGAGCGGGCGGTGCTCTTAACCGCTAGGGCCATCTCTCCCGCTACATGGTTTCTTTTCAAGAGATTTAGGGTTCTCCCTGTAGCCCAGTCTTCCTGGAACTCACTCGGTAGACCAGGCTGGCCTTTGAAACTACAAAGAATCTTGCCTGCCTCTGCCTCCCCAGTGCTAGACTAAAGGCTTGCACCATCAGGCCTGGCTTTTTTTTTTTTTTTTCACCCTTTCTTTAAATTCACTTTTTGTCAGGTGTTTTTGTCACAGCAATGACAAAAGTAATTAATGGCCTTCTTAACTCCATGTGGTCTCTTTTGTTATTTTTTATTTTATGAATGTTTTTACTTTCATGTATGTAAGTGCACGAAAAGCCTGCAGAAGCCAGTAGGGGGTATAGGATCCCCAGGAACTGGAGTTATGGATGGTTGTTAGCTGTCATGTGGGTGCTGGGACTTGAATCCGGGTCCTCTGCTAAAGCAGTCAGTGCTCTTAACCATTGAGCCACTCTCCAGCCCTCCTGATGGTCTCTTGATGCCCTCAAGAGACTAATAAACAGGCCGGGCGCGGTGGCACACACCCTTAATCCCCGCCACTGGGCGGAGAGGCAGGTGGATCTCTGAAGCTCAATGCCAGCCTGGTTACATAGGAGTCCAGGCCAGCTGACTAAAAGGGAGACCCTGGTCTCAAAAGAGAGAGAGATGAGAGAGACCGAGAGAGAGAGAGAGAGAAGAGAGAGAGAGAACGACCGAGAGAGTAGACGAGAGGAGAGACGAGCATCATATATTAACCTAAATGTTGCAACAGTATTTAACAAAGACATACTGTTTTTTATTAAACTTTTATTTGTTTGTTGTTTGTTTGTTTATTTATTGCGGGGGGATGGAGGGTAGCCATCCCATGCCTGTTTTTTTTTTTTTCTTTCTTTTTTTTTTTCTTAGTGCATGTATGTGGAGGCTGGAGGACAAATTGTGGAATTGGTTTTCATCTTTGACTCAGGTCATCAGATTTGGCAGCAAGCCTCTTTACTCTCTGAGCTATGTCAGTGGCTCCCTGTGGCAGTTTGAATGAAAATGTCCCCCTTTGTTCCTAATTGGTGGTGCTATTTTGGAAGATTTTAGGAGGTGCAGCCTTGCTAGAGGACTCCCTGAATAACACACTGTGATAGTCTGAATCAGTGTCCCCTACAGGCTCTAAGAATGTGGATACTTTGCCCCAGTTCACGGCAGTTTGGGGAGCGTCATGGAACCTTTAGCAGGTGCCGCCATGCTAATGGAAACGTCACTAGAGGCAGGCTTTGACAGTTCTTTTTTTATGCTTTTATTGACGTTTCATGTATTTCAGACATCGTTCCTCAGTCCAGTTTAGACATATTCCCCCTTCCCCCCCCCCCCAACCCAGATCATGCACTCTGCCATAAATGTCCTGCATCTTTATCTCAGTCTTTTTTTTTTTTTATGTGTGGTGCAATGCTTGCGGAGGTCAAAAGAAGGGTTCGGATTCCCCTGGAATGAGTTCTCCTGGAATTGGAGGTACCAGACGGTTCTTAGCCGCCATGTGAAGTGCTGGGATAGAACCCGGGTCCTCTGCAAGAAGCAGTCGGTTTTCTTAACCGCTAGGCTATCTCTCCAGCCCCGAGTAAGGGGTTTTTATACTCTGTATATTTTTATACTATCCACGTGAAGGACTTTCATTTTGAAAACATATGACCAAACCTCCCACACAGTGGTTTTGAGGACTAGAGAGGAAGTGTGCCAAATGCCTCGCACTGGGGCGGGGTCTTCCATGACTGGGGCCCACAGGATGGCTGGCTTCTGCAAGGATCCTGGGCACAGTGCCTACTCACTTGTCTGCAACTTGAGCAGGCTGAGTTCTTCTGGGTATTGCTCCTTCTGGACTTCAGGCAATGAGGACTCAGAACAATGATCAGAATGTGAGGGAGGAGGCAGAGGCAGAGGGGGGCGCAGAAGCAGAGGAGGGAGGCTGGAGGAGGAGGAGGAGGAGGAGGAGGAGGAGGAGGAGGGAGGAGGAGGAGGAGGAGGAGGGAGGTGGCGGAGGAGGAGGAGGGAAGAGGAGGGTAAGGGAGGGAGGAGGAGGATGGAGGAGGAGGAGGTAGAGGACAGCGTATTGACTTCTGACCCAAATCTGCAGCCGTGCTGAAGAGCAAGCAGGATTATTACATATATGTAGGCACAACACTCATACACAAACTAACAACTAAATACTTTTTGGAGGATAAAATTACCTGTTTATGTTTTTTGTGGTTTTTTTTTTTTTTTTTTTTTTTTTGTCTTTTTGAGGACAGGAGTTTCCCTGTAGCCCAAGATGTCCTGGAACTCACTATGTAGACCAGGATGGCCTTAAACTCACAGAGATACACCTGCCTCTGCCTCCAAGTTTTGGTGTTACAGGCGTGCACCACCATGCCCGGCATGTGTATGTCTTTTTGAACAGGGTCTCCCCTATTCACGCTGACCTGGAACTTGCTATGTAGACCAAGGCTGGCCTGATACTCTCACAGACATTCCACCTGCTTTCCTTCCCTGAGTGCTCGAATAAAGCACATGCCACCATGCCTGGCCTCTCTAGTTTTATTTTTTTTTTTTTTGGTCTAATTCTTATTTCGTTTATTATTTATTTAGTGTCTTTTTTCTTTAATTTATTTTTTTAGTGTACGAATGTACTGTCGCATTTAGGTTTGTACAACCATGTCCTGCAATGCCGCAGAGTCAGAAAAGGGTCTCGGATTCCCCTGAACTGGAGTTCTCCTGGAATTGGAGTTACGCCGTTCTTATCCACCATGTGGGTGCTGGGGATCGGGAACCCGGGTCCTCTGCAATTAGCTGTCGGTGCTCCCAAACCTCTAGGACATTCTCTCCAGCCCCTTATCAGTCTTTTTTTAAACAGTGTCTCCCTGTAGCCCTAGCTGGCCTGGAAACTCAATATGTACGACCAAAGCTGGCCTTGAACTCCACGAGATCCACCGCCTCTGCCTCTGCAGTGCTAGGAATTAAAGGCGTGTGCACCATGCCCATCTTGCAATAAATTTTTATTTA
Source organism: Rhizomys pruinosus (assembly GCA_009823505.1). Taxonomy (NCBI): domain Eukaryota; kingdom Metazoa; phylum Chordata; class Mammalia; order Rodentia; family Spalacidae; genus Rhizomys; species Rhizomys pruinosus. The sequence continues at coordinate 8,799,860 of VZQC01007142.1, read as the reverse complement.
AGTATAATGAATGTATGCCTTCATGTATGTAAGTGCACCCATGTTCATGCAATGCCACAAAGACAAAAAGAGAACATCAGATTCCCCTGGAACTGGAGTTATGGATGTTTGTTAGCTACTATGTGGGTACTGGGAATCAAACCCATGTCCTCTGCAAGAACGGCCAGTGCTCTCCAGCCCTGACAATAACTTTTTTAAAATAAAAAAATGTTAGGACTGGCAGGATGGCTCAGTGGATAAAAGCATTTGCTCCACAAACCTGACAACCTGAGTTCAACCCCCAGAACCATATAAATGTGAAAGGAGAAAACCAATTCCACAGTGTTGTACTCTGACCTCTACTCACACACTGCGGCACACATGAGCACCCCCACCACAAACACACAGAGAGACAATAAGATAAGCAAAGAAAGATAATGAAGACACCTGAGACCATGTATTGATGGTTTACTGTACGTGAAATGTCCAGAATAGGAAACTTATGGAAATAAAATGTAGGCTAGTGGTTGTGTAGTGATGGAAGGTGGGGACGTGGAGCAGTGACTGCTAGGAGGTCTACGGTTCTTTCAGGAGTGTTAGAGTTTGGATCTTAGATGTCTCCCAAGAGCTCACATGTTAAAGGCTCAGTCCCTGGTATAGCACCATTTATAGGTGATTAGATCACAAGGGTTCTGACTTTATGCACGCGTGAATACATTGCGAATTCACCACTTAGAGAGTTCAGGGGATGAGCTTCGTTCTACACTCGAGCTTGCTTTCATTCTGCTTCCTAAAGGGAGCAGCTTTCCTCATCATTTATGTACATCCAAGTGACCACAGAATGAAACCTCTGAAGCTGTGAAGAGGAGAGGAGGAGGAGAAAGAGGAAGGGAGGAGGAGGAGGAAGAGGAAGAGAGGAGGATGAGAGGAGGAAGAGGAGGAGGAGAAGGAAGAGGAAGAAAGGAAGAGGAGAGGAGGAGGAAGAGAGGAGAAGAGGAAGAGAGTAGGAGGAGAGGAGGAGGGGTAGGAGGAAGAAAGGAGGAGAGGAGGAGGAAGAGGAAGTGAGGAGGAGGAGGAGGAGGAAGAGGAAGAGAGGAGGAAGAGGAGGAGGAGAGGAGAAGAGGAAGAGAGGAGGAAGAGGAGGAGGAGAGGAGAAGAGGAGAGAGGAGGAGAGGAGGAGGAGGAGGGAGAGGAGGAGGAAGAGAGGAGAACAGGAAGAGAGGAGGAAGAGGAAGAGGAGGAAAAGGAGGAGGAAGAGAGGAGAAGAGGAAGAGAGGAGGAGGAGGAAGAGGAGGAGGAAGAAAAGGAGGACGAGGGAGAACAGGAATGACAGTGCTGAGCAAGCTGTGGAGACAGTTTTGCAAAGATAAAGGAAACTTTCCCAGAAAACTTTAGAAGTGCCCACCTACTTTGTTTCTCCTGTAGCAGACACTCTTACAGCACTGGGGATCCAAAGATGACTTAACACAGCTCCTGTCTTCAAAGGAGGAGCTTAAGGTCTGGGGAGAGGAGATGGACACCACAGATGATTATGGAAGAATGGGCAAAAGTGGTGATAGAGATCCTTCCAGAATGTTGTGAGCCCCCAGAAAGGACAGCAGTCCACATAGACTAAAGGGGTCAGAACAGGCTTCTGGAATGATGCTTTCAGTAGTTATTAAAATTATTATAACTTTAATTATCAGCTTGACATAACCTGGAATCACCTGAGAGTCTCAAGGAGCGATTGCCCACATTGGGCATGTGGGCATGTCTGGGGGGGATTTTCTAAATAATTGATGTGGAAAGACCCAGCCCACTGCGGGCAGTACCATACCCTAAGTAGCTGTCCTGCACTATACAAGAGTGGAGAGATCAAACTGAGCGTAAGCAAGCAATTAAGACTTGACACTGGACATGATGTGACTAGCTGCTGGAAATTCTTGCCTTGTCTATGCCTCCTCCCCCCAATGACGGAATTATAAGCCAAATAAACCCTTCATCAACTAAGTTTCTTTTGTTGGGGTATTTTATCATAGTAACAGAAAGGAAAGTGGAACATGAATTGAGGCTCAAAAGCTATGTGTGAATTCACCATTTGGATTAATTCAAACTCTAGGTTGAAAGTGACAGAGTTCCAGCCGAGCATGGTGGCACACACCTTTAATCCCAGCACTCAGGAGGCAGAGGCATGTGGATGTCCATGAGTTCAAGGCCAGTCTGGTCTACATAGTGAGCTCCAGGCCAGCTGGGACTAAAGGGAGACCCTGTCTCAAAAAGACTAAAAATAAAAGAAAGTAACAGAGTTCCAACTCAAACCATGGTAGTTTGAGCAATTTGAGGACAGTTTTGTTCCCATCACTGGTGCAGCTGAGGACAACTGGAGTCAGGGCTCAGTATCCCCAGCACCATTCCCTCTTGCTGGTTTCTTCTTGCCTTGGTATCTTGACTTCATTTTTGCCAGATGCAGGTAAACTTCTTCACTATGGCAATAGGCCAACCAAACCCTCACCATCCCTGTCTCTAGTGTGGCTATCTCAAGAAAAGACTCTTATTGGTTCAGCACAGGTTATGTGTCCATCCACAAGTCAATCAAGTCAAGAGTGGAGCCAATTTGCACATGGTGGTACACACCTTAATCCCTGCACTTGGGAGGGAGAAGCAGGTGGAGCTTTTGTGAGAACGAGGCCAGCCTTGTCTATGTAGTAAGTTCCAGGCCAGCTGGGGCTACAGGGAGATCCTGTGTCAAAAAGACAAAAACAAAAACCAAGATGACAGCTTCTGTGGTGGTTTGGATGAGTGTCCCCCATAGGCTCTAGGTATTCAGACATTTGTCTCCAGTTGGTGGCGCTGTTTATGGAGGTCTTGGAGGGTGTGGCTGTGCTAGAGGAAGTGCGTTGCTGGGGGCAGGCTTAGTGAGTTTTAACAAGCCTCGTGGTCTACAGTTGCTTTCTCTTGGCTTTCTGTGCTCATTTTGAGATGTGATCCCCGGTTTGCTGCTTCAAATCCAGCCGCCATGCCTCCCGCCACAATGGACTCTAATTCCCTGGAACCGTCAATCGTAAGCTCAAATAAACTCTTCCTTTTATAAGTTCCTTGGTCATGGTGCCTTATCACAGCAACAGAAAAGTGACTAATACAGTTTCCATGCAGAACACTCAGTAATCTTGAGTAGAAGGGAGAAGGAACCAGTTTCCTAGGACAAGGGGGACTGACTTCATAGAGGAGGCCACCGGGGAAGTCAGTGGGTGCTGGACAGCTCTCGCTCTATGTGAACCCAAGCAGAGGGCCTTAGAGGAAGCCACTATGATGTAGCTCTACTGCTCCCGCCTTGCTGGGTTGAGCCCTAACTCACAGTCGCGCCAACGTGATGGCTCCACCAGGCATTCTCCCCGTCCCTTGCTTACTTACTCAAAATAAGGCAACACTGCGGTGAGGCCCGGAGGCTCAGTGACACTCCGACCTCCATCAGAAGGCGAGGGGCTGGTCCTTCTGTCAGAGGATGTCCTGTTGGCCAAGCATCCCTTAGATTCTAGAAAATCATGGTGCTTAGCACCTGCAACACAAGTACCATCATTTAGGTATGTTTTCAAATACCCACCTCTCTACCTCATTTCCTATACTGTAAGTTGTGTATTTAGAGAAAAAAAAAAAAAAGAACTGGTGCAATGGCTCAGTAGGTGAGTATGCTTAATTCCAAGACCTGTGACCAGAGTTCAAGCCCCAACACCCACACACTGGTGAGGAGAACTGACACCTGCAAGTTGTTCTTTGACCTCCACAGGAGTGCTACTGCACATGTACACACACACACACACACACACACACACACACGCACATAATTTTATTTTTTTTACAATTTTAAAACAGATAGCACTTATCAAACATTTACTGTGTCCTAAAATCAGGGTGGTGGCACACACCTTTAATCTCAGCACTCAGGAGGCAGAAGCAGAGACAGGCAGATCTCTGTGAGCTTGAGGCCAGCCTGGTCTACATACTAGGTTTCAGGCTAGCTGGGGCTACATAGTGAGACCCTGTCTCAAAAAAATCAAATGTGCTGGAGAGACAGCTCAGTGCTAAAGAGCTCTGACCACTCTTGCAGAGGACCCAGGTTCGGTTCTCAGTACCCACATGGCACCTAACTCCAGTTCCAAGGGATCTGATGCCCTCTGCTGGCCTTCTTGGGCATTCTGCAACACTGGTGCACTACATAAATGCAGGCCACTTATACACATAAAAATAAATTGTACAAACAACAATAACCAAAATACTGTGTCCTGGGGATTGTGTTAACCCCTCATATACCTTATCTCATCTAATGATTATAAGAGCTCATGCACACACATATTGTACACCCTCCCACTTTACAGTGAAGAAATGTATTCAGAAGGTTAAGCAATGTGTCTACACTCACACAGAAAGTAAACATCATGCACGGGTTTGATCCCTGTTCTTGCGACACCAGAATCTAAAATCTCAGCCATTTATCCAGATTGCCTGTGCTCCACACATCTCACCTGCTGTGAGCCAGATGGAAGAGCAGAGCCCTGAGAGCAGCTACCTGTCAACGTACGTGGTGTGGACATCTCAGGATGAGTCTCCAGAGGCTTTGCTCATGAAAGGACAAGTAAATGCAGTTGTTGATCATGAACTAAAGCACTGTCTGCAAGAATGTTCACAAGTCACATCCCACTGCTGGGCCAATCCTTTGCACATTTATCTCTGTCACCAGTGGCATCCAGAATAGTGCCTGGCACAACTCAGATCGCAATCAGGATTTGAGTGAGTAAATGGAAAAGAATGCTATGGGCTGCAGCTCTGTTGGTAGTGCTCGCCTAGCATGCATGAAGCCTGGGATTCTATCCCCAGCTCTGCATAAAGTGGGCATGGTGGCAGATGCCTGTAATCCCAGAATTTGGGAGGTGGGGGCAGGAAAATCAGAAGTTCAAGGTCATCCTAATCTATATAAAAAGTCTGAGATCAGTCATTGTCCAAAAACAAACACAGGGCTGGAGCCATGGCTCAGGGACCCAGGTTCAGTTCCCAGCACCCACATGGTAACTAACAACTGTCTATTTATCTCCAGTTCCAGGGATCCAGTGCCCTCTTCTGGGTTCCAGGGGCATTGCATAATGGGTACACTTAAATACATGCAGGCATGCAGGCAAAGTAGGCATACATATAAAGTAAAAATTAACAAATAAAATGTTTTTTTATTAGAATTAAAAATAAAAACAAAAAAAAAAGGCTGGCATGGTGGCACAGGCCTTTAATCCCAGCACTTGGGAGGCAGGGACATATGGATCTCTGAGATCAAGGCCAGCCTGGTTTACAAAGCAAGTTCCAGGCTAGTGGGGGCTACAGACTGTCTCAACAGACACACACACACACACACACACACACACACACACACACACACAGCAGAAAGAAAGAAGGAAGGAAAGAAAGAAAGAAAATTAAGAGGAAAAAGAATTCAATTTCCCTAGCCACATACAATTATGACTAGAGTTCTTAAAGTCTGTGGATGTCACACAGAGGTAGATCATCCTTTGCAATTTGCGATGATTTCTATTTTGTAGAAATCAATCTGTTGTCATCATTTTATAACAGTGTGTGCCCTGCCTGATAACTTTTCTTAAAAGCAAATGAGTTAGACACTACATTTCTCTATGCATAACTTCACAGAGCACGGCAACCTCTAGTTATAAGAAAATTATACAAAGCACCCATCTTCTCTGACTCTCAAGTCCATTCTTAGACTGGGCACTATTCCAGCCACACAAGACTAGAGTGCACACAGGTCTTCAACAAATTCTGTCTGTCTGCTGCGACTCAGATGACTCAGACAACTTACTCATCTCCTCTCAATTTCATGCAGCAGGTGAATCGTGTCTCCCACCTCGCACTGCACTCCTACACTCTGCCAGGCATGGCAGCACTCCAGTCCCTGTGCTGCCTGGGGCATAAGGAGCCCTTAGTTCAAGACCAGCCTGGGAAATGTAGTGACACCCAAGGAGGGAGGGAGGGAGGGAGGGAGGAGGGAGGGAGGGAGGGAAGAAGGGAGGGAGGGAGGAAGAGAGACGAGGAGAAAAAAGAGAGAAGACAAGAAATGGGGAGGAAAAGGGAGGGGAACAGAGGATAGACATCCAACCCTTCACAGGCTTTTGCTCTCCGCTACATACTTTAAAGGTCAGCGAAGCTACTTCCTCTCTTTAAAATCCTCTGTTCCCAGGTTTTCTGGAGTGAGGCAGAAGGACTGAGGCCCGTTAAAACTACAGATTCCCTGAGCTTGGGAAATGGTTTAGTTGGTAAAGTGCCTGCTGCACAATGGGGACCTGAGTTTGGATCCTGTGACCCTAGTGCTGAGCAAGTGGAGACAAGTAGACACAGGAAGGTCCCTGGGGCTTGATGGCCAGCCATCCAGTCTAGCAGAGCTCCTGAACTCCAGGTTCAGTGAGAGATGCTGTTTCAAAAAAATAAGGTGGGAAATGATCTTGGAAGACACCCAGCATCGACTTCTGACCTGCGTGCATGTATACACACAGACATACACATGCACGCACGCACACACACACACACACACACACACACACACCTTTTGAATAGGGTGCTTTCCAAACGAGGTCTGAGAATCTGCATTCCAGGTAGGCTCCCCTCCCCTGGCAGCTGTTTCCCCAGATCTTCCTCTCCAAGCCTCACTCTGTCGCTGTGCTGTGTTCCAGAGGTGGCTCCTCCTTTGGCTGCTGGAGACTGTCCTGTCCTCACATCACAGTGCACAACTACACAGAACTCCCAATTCTGCTGGCTTCCGAGAGTCACCTTGAGGGACTTGCTCAATTTCTAGATTTTAGGCCTCAAGCCCAAGTCTGTTTACAATCAGGGCTCTAAGAAGCACTTTGGAGCCGGGGATGCCACTGGGATGGGCAGAGTAATTGCCTGGCACACACGACGCCCTTGTTTTGATCCCCAGTACTGCAGAAGGGAGGTGTGGAGGCACACACCTGTAACAACTCCAGAGCTCAGATATTAACAGCAGAAGGATCAAGAGGCCAAGATTGTCCTTGGCTATAGAGTGAGTTCAAGGCTAGCCTAGGCTATATGGAATCCTGTCTCAAAAAAGAAGGATGAGCCCCGGAGAAATGACTCAGCAGTGAAGAGCACTGGCTGTTCTTGCAGAAGACCTGAATTCAGTTCCCAGTCCCCACACAGGAGTGGCTCACAATTGCCTTAAGTCTAGCTCCAGGGGATCTGATGCCTTTTGGCCTCCAAAGGAACCGGCACGACCTCCGCCATACACACATACATATATACATAATTTTTAAATAATAATACTTTCTTCAAGGAGGAGAGGAGCAAAAGGAACATTTGGGTTGGGCATGGGGTGCACACCTGTGACCTTAGCACTTGGAAGATGAAGCAGGAGGATCATGAGTTCAAGGCCAGCCTGGGCTGCACAGCAGCACAGCATCTCAAGAAACAATGAATGAATGAATGAATGAATGAATGAATGAATGAATGAAACTGAGGAGACAGCTCAGTGGGTAAAATGCTTGCTGCATAAGCTTCAGGATCTGAGCTTGGATTCCCAGCACCTATGTGAAAAGGCAGGGGTGGTGAACAGGTCTATAAGACCAATGCCAGCTGCCCTGAAGACAGGTGGATCCCCATAACTTTCTGGCAGTGATTTTACCTGAGTGATGAGCTCCACATAGAGAGCCCGTCTCAAAAGATAAGGTGGAAACTGGGTATGGTGGTGTATACCTTTAATCACAACACTGGAAGGCAGAGGCAGACAGATCTCTGAGTTCAAGGCCAGCCTGGTCTACATAGTGAGTTCCAGGACAGCTGGGGCTACAGGGAGACCCTGTCTCAAAAAGACAAGAAAAATAATAGGTGGAGAGTAAGACACTATTCCAACATCTACCCTTGGCCTCTACAAATACCACAGCTATGTACATATATACAAATATACACCCATACATACAATAACGGATGGTAGATGGATAAGTAACAAACATCTCTGGTGATTCTTTGGACTGGCCAAGTATGGGAAGTGCTATTCTGATGATGCTCCAGAACCCAGGGCAGCCCCAGTTACAGTGAGGCCATGCTATGGCCAGAGGTGCAAGTAGCTGGGATAAAGTCCAGGTCAGTGGAGAGGTCATAAAGGAACAGAGCTGCCAGGAGGGCAGGACAATCCCTAGCAGCCAAAGGAGGATTCACCCGTACACTAGGCCGCAAAGGAAGTGTCAACAAACAGCATATGGATTCCACTCAGACCATAATACAACACAATCAGAAATCAATAACAAAGACAGACCTAAGCCAAACCTAACCATAAGCTTGGGAGCTCAAACCACACTGTTAAATAATTTATTGAAAAGAAATCGTAATGGAAATCACAAGGTGCTTGATGATCAATGTACTTAAGTACTATATATCAAAACCTGTGGGAGTCTACTAAAACAGTAATTAGAGTCTTAAAGGCTTATGCTGTATTTCATTGAATGTGAGGCACCATCAATTTTGATAACATTATTATTTTATGGGCTGGAGAGATAGCCTAGCGGTTAAGAGCACCGACGCTCTTGCAGAGGACCCGGGTTCGATCCCCAGCACCCACATGGCGGCTAAGAACCGTCTGTAACTCCAATTCCAGGAGAACTCCAGTTCCAGGGGAATCCGAGACCCTCTTCTGACCTCCGCGGCATTGCACGACACGGGTGCACAGACCTGCATGCAGACAGTACATTCATACACANCTTAATCCTAGCACTTGGGAGGCAGAGAGGCAGGGGATCTTTGTGAGTTCGAAGGCCAGCCTGGTCTACAGGTGAGTTCAGGACAGCTGGGACTACAGGGGACCTGTCTCGAAAAAAAAAAAAAAAAAAAAAAAAAAGTCCATAGTCCCATTGTCACAGCCTCTGAAGCCCGAGAGCTGGGTCGGGGGCCGAGGGCGGGGTGGGGACTGGGGGGAGCCCAGGCGGCCCCAGCACCAGCCCGCCCTACGCTGCAAGGCCATGACTAGGCCCCGCGAGGGCGCCGGGGGCATCCAGGGGAGCTCCGGGCGGTCCCCGCGCCGGGCCTGGAGTGGGGAGCGGCGTCTGCTCTTGTGCCCGGCTCGCGGGCGCCGGCTCCAGGCGGTCGGCAGCGCGTCCTGTTGGCGGGAGCGGCTGGGCGGCCACGCGGGGCTCGGGTCCTCTCACACGCGCATTCACACCTCACCTCCTCTCACACACGCTCACACTCACACTCACACTCAGGCTCCCATAAGCTCAAACAGATCAGCCTCTCTTATTTTTTTTTTTTTTTTTTTTAGTATTTTCGAGACGGGGTCTCCCTGTAGGCCCAGCTGTCCTGGAACTCACTCTGTAGACCAGGCTGGCCTTGAACTCACAAAGATCCGCCTCTCTTATTTCTTAAATCGAACGGTTAACTCACTAGTTTGGAATCTTTGTTTCTGAACACTACAACATCCCTACCTAGTCTAACATGGATCTTTTTGCACTTGCATTTCTAAGGTTGTTCCTAGAGCTTTGAGTAGGCAGCGGGTTGATGTAGCTGTTACATTCTTTCTGTTTGAGCACTGAAGCATGTAGACTGTTTGTCCATAGCTTGGAAGAACATTTTTTTTTTTTTTTGTCTTTTTGAGACAAAACAAAACAAACAAAAAAAAGAGTCCCTGCAGCTCCAGCTGTCTGGAACTCACTCTGTAGACCAGGCTGGCCTTGAACTCACAGAGATCCACCTGCCTCTGCCTCCCAAGTGCTAGGATTAAAGGCGTGTGCCACTGTGCCTGGCTCTGAAGTCAATTTAAAAGCATTCATTTAAAGAATGCCACTCTCATTGCACTGAGGTCAGTACTAGATAGAAAATGAAGGCCTTAGTGGCTGAATTGGAGAATCATTTAGTAGCCAGACTTTGGAATGTGAATAAGGTGTTAAAGATACCTTGACCAATTTATTCTTTCGATGTACACATATGTCTAAGAAGATGCTTCAACAGGGCTAAAATAAAAATTCCAGGTCATCAGAGCTGTGGAGATGGCTCAGCACTTAAGAGCACTTGCTGCTCTTACAGAGGACTGGGGTTTGGTTCCTCACATGATGGTTCCATCCACAGGGCAGTCCACAACTGCCTGTAACTGCGGTTCTAGGGGATCAGACACCTTCTTTTGGCCTTCATGTGTGTGATGTACACACACACATATACATACACACACATAAAATAAAATCTTTTAAACATCTGGGTCATGGGGCTGGAGAGATGCTAGCGTTAAGAGCACCGACGCTCTTGCAGAGACCCGGGTTGATCCCCAGCACCATGGCTGTAAGAACCGTCTGTAATCCATTCCAGGAGACTCATCAGGGATCGGGACTTCTGACCTCCCGGCATTGCACGAACGGGTGCACAGACCTATGCAGCAATACATTCATACACATACAAAAAAAAAAAAATAAAAAAAATCTGGGTCATGAACTACTGTCTTTAACAGCCTTTGTTCTTTGTGGTACATAAAATAATAATGTTTATTTATTTATTTATTTATTTTTTTATTTTTTTGTTGCTGTATGAATGTACTGTCTGCATGCAGGTCTGTGCACCCGTGTCGTGACTGCCGCGGAGGTCAGAAGAGGTCTCGGATTCCCTGGAACTGGAGTTCTCCTGGAATTGGAGTTACAGACGGTTCTTAGCCGCCATGTGGGTGCTGGGATCGAACCCGGTCCTCTGCAAGAGCGTCGGTGCTCTTAACCGCTAGGCTATCTCTCCAGCCCATAAAATAATAATGTTATCAAAATTGATGGTGCCTCACATTCAATGAATACAGCATAAGCCTTTAAGATTCTAATTACTGTTTAGTAGACTCCCACAGGTTTTGATATATAGTACTTAAGTACATTGATCATCAAGCACCTTGTGATTTCCATTACGATTTCTTTTCAATAAATTATTTAACAGTGTGGTTTGAGCTCCCAAGCTTATGGTTAGGTTTGGCTTTAGGTCTGTCTTTGTTATTGATTTCTGATTGTGTTGTATTATGGTCTGAGTGGAATCCATATGCTGTTTGTTGACACTTCCTTTGCGGCCTAGTGTACGGGTGAATCCTCCTTTGGCTGCTAGGGATTGTCCTGCCCTCCTGGCAGCTCTGTTCCTTTATGACCTCTCCACTGACCTGGACTTTATCCCAGCTACTTGCACCTCTGGCCATAGCATGGCCTCACTGTAACTGGGGCTGCCCTGGGTTCTGGAGCATCATCAGAATAGCACTTCCCATACTTGGCCAGTCCAAAGAATCACCAGAGATGTTTGTTACTTATCCATCTACCATCCGTTATTGTATTTATGGGTGTATATTTGTATTATGTACATAGCTGTGGTATTTGTAGAGGCCAAGGGTAGATGTTGGAATAGTGTCTTACTCTCTCACCTATATTTTTTCTTGTCTTTTGAGACAGGGTCTCCCTGTCGCCCAGCTGTCCTGAACTCACTATGTGAACCAGGCTGGCCTGAGCCTTGAACTCAGAGATCTGTCTTGCCTCTGCCTTCCAGTGTTGTGATAAAGGTATACACCCACCATACCCAGTTTCCACCTTATTTTTGAGACGGGCTCTCTGATGTGGAGTCATCACTCAGGTAAAATCACTGCCAGAAAGTTATGGGGATCCACCTGTCTTCAGGGCAGCTGGCATTGGTCTTATAGACCTGTTCACCACCCCTGCTTTTCAACATAGGTGCTGGGAAATCCAAGCTCAGATCCTGAAGCTTAGCAGCACAGATTTACCCACTGAGCTGTCTCCTCAGTTTCATTCATCATTCATTCATTCACTTCATTCATTTCATTCATGTTTCTTGAGGATGCTGTGCTGCTGTGTGCAGCCCAGGCTGGCCTTGAACTCCTGCATCTCTGCTCACTTCCAAGTGTAAGGTCACGTGTGCACCCCATGCCCAAACCAAAATGTTCCTTTTGCTCCTCTCCTCCTTGAAGAAAGTATTATTATTTAAATTATGTATATATGTATGTGTGTATGGCGGAGGTCGTGCCGGTTCCTTTGGAGGCCAAAGGCATCAGATCCCCTGGAGCTAGACTTAAGGCAATTGTGAGCCACTCCTGTGTGGGGACTGGGAATTGATTCAGGTCTTCTGCAAGAACAGTCAGTGTCTTCACTGCTGAGTCATTCTCGGGGCTCATCCTTCTTTTTGGACAGGATTCTCAATAGCCTAGGCTGCCTTGACTCACTCTTAGCCAAGGACAATCTTGGCCTCTTGATCCTTCTGCTGTTAATATCTGAGCTCTGGAGTTGTTACAGGTGTGTGCCTCCCCAAATCCCTTCTGCATACTGGGGATCAAAACAAGGGCGTCGTGTGTGCCAGGCAATTACTCTGCCCATCCCAGTGGCATCCCCGGCTCCAAAGTGCTTCTTAGAGCCCTGATTGTAAACAGACTTGGGCTTGAGGCCTAAAATCTAGAAATTGAGCAAGTCCCTCAAGGTGACTCTCGGAAGCCAGCAGAATTGGGAGTTCTGTGTAGTTGTGCACTGTGATGTGAGGACAGGACAGTCTCCAGCAGCCAAAGGAGGAGCCACCTCTGGAACACAGCACAGTGACAGAGTGAGGCTTGGAGGGAGATCTGGGGAAACAGCTGCCAGGGGAGGGAGGCCTACCTGGAATGCAGATTCTCGAACCTCGTTTGGAAAGCACCCTATTCAAAAGGTGTGTGTGTGTGTGTGTGTGTTGTGTGTGTGTGTGTGCGTGCCTGTGTATTGTCTGTGTGTATACATGCACGCAGGTCAGAAGTCGATGCTGGGTGTCTTCCAAGATCATTTCACACCTTATTTTTTTGAAACAGCATCTCTCACTGACCTGGAGTTCAGGAAGCTCTGCTAGACCGGATGGCTGGCCATCAAGCCCAGGGACCTTCCTGTGTCTACTTGTTCCACTTGCTTAACACTGGGTCACAGGGACCCAAGCTCAGTCCCACGCATTGGTGCACGATGCACTAGGCACTTTACCAAACCTAAACCCATTTCCCAAGCTCAGTGGAATCTGTAGTTTCAACGGGCCCTCAGTCCTTCTGCCCTCACTCCAGAAAACCTGGGAACAGAGGATTTTAAAGAGGAGGAAGTAGCTTCGCTGACCTTTAAAGTATGTAGCGGAGGAGCAAAAGCCTGTGAAGGGTTGGATGTATCTATCCTCTGTTCCCTCCCTTTTTCCCTCCATATTCTTCTTCTCTCTTCTTTTTCTCTCCTCAGTCTCACATCTTCCTCCCCCTTCCCTTCTTCCCTCCCTCCCTCCCTCCCCTCCCTCCCTCCACCCCCCTCCCTTTTGGGTGTCCTACATTTCCAAGGCTGGTCTTGAACTAAGGGCTCCTTATGCCCCAGGCAGCACAGGGACTGGAGTGCTGCCATGCCTGGCAGAGTGTAGGAGTGCAGTGTTTTGTTTTTTTTTGGTCTTTTCGAGACAGGGTCTCCCTGTAGTCCCAGCTGTCCTGGAACTCACTCTGTAGACCAGGCTGGCCTTGAACTCACAAAGATCCGCCTGCCTCTGCCTCCCAAGTGCTAGGATTAAAGACGTGCGCTACCACAGCGGGAGCGGGTAGAGGACCTGTTTGAATAAGAGGGCTGCAAAGTTGGCCGAGAATCTCTATTTCAGCATGTAGAGAAATAGCATTACTTCGAGAGCTTAAGCACCCAAACGTCATCTCTCTTCAAAAGGTGTTTCTGGGCTGGAGAGAGGGCCTAGCGGTTAAGAGCGCCGACTGCTCTTTGCAGAGGACCCGGGTTTGATCCCCAACACACACACATGGCAGCCGAGAACCATCTGTAACTCCAATTCCAGGAGAACTCCAGTTCCAGGGGAATCTGACACCCTCTTCTGACCCCCGCGGCATTGCACAACACGGGTGCACAAACCTACATGCAGACAGTACATTCATACACAGAAAAAAATAAATAAATTTAAAAAAAAAAAAGGTGTTTCTATCTCATGCCAATCGCAAAGTGTGGCTTCTCTTTGACTATGCTGAGCATGACCTGTAGCATATAATCAAATTTCACAGAGCTTCTAAAGCAAACAAGAAGCCAGTTCAGTTACCTCGGGGAATGGTGATGTCTCTGTTGTATCAGATCCTAGATGGGCTTCACTATCTGTACGCTAACTGGGTGTTGCACAGGGATTTGAAACCTGCTAATATTTTAGCTATGGGTGAAGGTCCTCAGTGAGGAAGAGTAAAAATTACAGATATGGGTTTTGCCTGATTATTGAATACTTTTGAAGCGTTTAGCAGATTTGGATCCAGTGGTTGTAACATTCTGGTACTAAGCTCCAGAATTGCTCCTTGGAGCAAGACATACCAAAGCAATTGATATTTGGGCTATAGGGTGTATGTTTGCTGAACTACTAATGTCAGAACCAATATTTCACTGTCGACAAAAGGACATCAAAACTAGTAATCCTTATCACCATGACCAGCTGGACAGAATATTCAATGTAATGGGATTTCCTGCAGATAAAGATTGGGAAGATATAAAAAAGATGTCCGAACATTCAACATTAATGAAAGATTTCAGAAGAAATGTATACCAACTGCAGCCTTATCAAGTATATGGAAAAACAAAGTTAAACCATATAGTAAAGCATTCCACTTGCTTCAGAAGCTGCTTACTATGGACCCAATAAAGCAAATTACCTCAGAACAGGCTATGAAAGATCCCTATTTCTTAGAAGACCCACTTCCTAAATCAGACATTTTTGCCAGTTGTCAAATCCCTTACCCCAAGCGAGAATTTTTAACAGAAGATGAACCTGATGACAAAGGAGACAAAAACCAGCAGCAGCAGCAGCAGGGCAATAACCACACTAATGGAACTGGTCATCCAGGGAACCACGACAGCAGCCACACACAGGGACCCCCACTGACAAAAGCAAGAGTTGTTCCTCCTACCACTGCCTCAGGTGGACTAATCATGACCCCGGACTATCAGCGTTCCAATCCACATGCTGCTTACCCCAACCCTGGCCCAAGCACATCACAGCCCCAGAGCAGCATGGGATACTCAGCTACCTCCCAGCAGCCTCCACAGAATTCACATCAGACACATCAGCACTGAGCTGTGTTGGAATCTGTCCATGCACTCTTGCTAATGCTTCAGGGCTTGTTGTGCAGCTCTCTGTGGAACCTGGTGTGGACCATGAGAATGTACTATACAACCACAGTTTCAAAATGTCCAGTAGCCAAGTTCCACCAATTGCCACAGATTGGGGTAGTAGCTTCAAAGTTGTACCTAATTATGGAAATTAGACTTGAAAAGAAAGTGCTAGCACAGTTGGTGTTGTGGGGTCGCTACTTCCATAGTTTACTTGACATGGTTCAGGCTGACCAATGCATATTTTTCAGTGACAGTCTGTAGCAGTTGAAGCTGTAAAGTGTGCTAGGGTGAGCATTTGTCCTTATATGTGGTAACTTCTTTCAGTGTAACAATATTATCTAACCAATAGTACATAATAGACACAAAATTTAACTGGTACTTGAAACACATGTTTATGTTAACTCAACAAAATAACCAAGTTAAAAGATTATTTTGGTATCTTTTTAGTGTCTTATCAGTGGGCTGATTCATTTTTTACATTAATCAGTGTTTTATGACCAAGAATATTGCTTGGATTTTTTTTTTTTTGCAAGTACAAAAGAACCACATAGTTTCTACTGAAAGGCTTCAAAACTCCCAAAGATTAATTTCCAACTTAGACATTTGTTATTATTTTCAATCTATGACTTGACTGGTATTAAAGCTGCTATTTGATAGTGATTAAATATGTTGTTTGATATACATCTGTTTGGTTCAGCAAACAAACTGAAATGATTGTCACAGTCAGTGTTTTCTCTCTCCCGTCGGTGTTGCTGGTTTGTGAGCACGCTTTACAACGATGAAAGCTAATGCTTTAACAAGGTGTGGCATCCAATTCAGATTTCTGTCCTGATTTTAAAGCTGGTTAGTGTAGTGCTAGTAAGATTTTGTTCAGTTAACTTTGTTTTTAAAACTCATTCACACATTTTTTAGGGTGCCCTTTAGCAAAGG
Source organism: Rhizomys pruinosus (assembly GCA_009823505.1). NCBI lineage: Eukaryota > Metazoa > Chordata > Mammalia > Rodentia > Spalacidae > Rhizomys > Rhizomys pruinosus. The sequence goes on along the minus strand of VZQC01007142.1, from coordinate 8,783,823 downwards.
AGGAGGGCCTTGGAATTTTTGAGGGGAAAAAAACCTATAACATACAATGTACTGTATCAAACTATTTTACATGAATGACACAAGTATTCTGAACTTTAAAAAAAAGTAAGAGAAGCAGGGCGTGGTGGTGCACTCCTTTAATCCTAGCACCTGGGAGACAGGGGCAGGCGGATCTTTGTGAGTTCAAGGCCAGCCTGGTCTACAGAGTGAGTTCCAGGACAGCTGGGACTACAGGGAGACCCTGTCTCGACAAGACCAAAAGAAAAAAAAAAAAAATAACTTAAAAAGAAATAAGAGAAGAGTGCCAGCAAGATAGCAAGATGGTTCAGTGGTTAAAAGCACTTTCTTGGGGCTGGAGAGATAGCCTAGCAGTTAAGAGCACCAACTGCTCTTGCAGAGGACTCGGGTTCGATCCCCAGCACCCAACATGGCAGCTAAGAACCATCTGAAACTCCAATTCCAGGAGAACTCCAGTTCCAGGGGAATCCGACACCCTCTTCTGACCTCTGCGGCATTGCACGACACGGGTGCACAAACCTGCATGCAGACAGTACATTCATACACATACAGAAATAAATAAAATTTAAAAAAACAATGTCTTTTCATCTTCTTTTACACAAAAGTAGTTTATATGCTTTGCTTGTAGAGAGCACCTTTAATCCCAGCCCTGGGGAAGCAGAGGCAGGTGGATCTCTGTGAGTTCAAGGCCAGCCTGGTCTATGAATCGAGTTCCAGACCAGCTGGGGCTACAGGGAGACCCTGTCTCAAAAAGGCAAAAAAAAAAAAAAAGTCTAAAAAGTCTAAGAATAAACTCAGAACAATATTTAAAAGAGAAAAAACTGAGGCTGGGCGTGGTGGCGCACGCCTTTAATCCTAGCACTTGGGAGGCAGAGGCAGGCAGATCTTTGTGAGTTCAAGGCCAGCCTTGTCTACACTCAGGACAGCTGGGACTACAGGGAGACCCTGTCTCGAAAAGACCAAAAAAGAAACTGAGTACCAAGGCTGGAGAGATGGTTCAGTGATAAAGAGCACCAAACGCCCAAACGCTCTTCTAAAGGACCAGGGTTGGATTTCCAGTACCCACACGGTGGCTAACAACAGTCCACAACTCCAGTTCCAGGAGAATCCGACGCCCTCTTCTGACCTTTGCAGGCACTGCACAATACAGGTGCACTTACACTCTAGGCAATAATACACTCATATGCATTAAATAAATAAATATATAAATAGACTGAATTTAAAAAAAAGAACCGAGTATCAGAAATGTCAAATAGCTTGCTCAGAGATACATTGTTATAGAGCATAGTTTTAAAACTGTACCTAAACCTTACAATAATAAAGACAGAATTGGCAAAAGCCTTAGACAAATGAAACAAAATAGAAAGCATAGAATAATTTTTTGAGGGGCTGGAGAGCTAGCCTAGTGGTTAAAGTGCCGACTACTCTTGCAGAGGACCTGGGTTTGATCCCCAGCATCCACATGGCAGCTGAGAACCGTCTTTAACTCCAGTTCCAGGGGAATATGACACCCTTTTCTGACCTCCACGGCATTGCACGACATGGGTACACAAACCTACATGCAGACAGTACACTCAAACGCATAAAAAATAATAATTTTTTAAGTCAAGGTCTCACAATGTAGCCCTGGCTGGTCTGGAAATTGCAATGTTGACCAGGCTAGCCTCATTCTCAAAGAGATCCACTTGCCTTTACCTCTGCCTCCTGGATGCTGGGATTAAAGACATGTGTGACCTCACCCAGCCTTAGAATAAAATTTTATAAGATAATAGTAATATTGCATCTTGGTCATGAAAGGATGGATTTTTTTAAGCCAATGTTTTATTGAAGTTCTGTGCATTTCATACAAAATTACATTATAAATCAAATCTAGACCAGGGCCCCCCTCCATATCCCCCACCCCACCAGAGCTCATGCATTCTGCCAAACATGTTTTTCATCTCTTTCTCAGTCTCTCTCAAAATTCTCAATGCAGAAGTTTACTATTTCGAGCAGAAGTTCACCATTTCAGTCAGTTCTTTGACGTCTTTTCTGTTGTTGTGTTGTTGTTGTTGTTATTCCTTCCAATATCCATCACTCCAAAATATGCATGCCACATATATCATAGGTTTTACCATCTTCAGCTTGTGATTTTTTTATTAGGCTGAAAGATGTCATGTTTGAAGTCTCCTCCTTGGCAAGCCCAAACCACCATCAGTTCTGCCCTTGTGTTCCACACTGGGGTTTCCCCTTCCCTTGGTCACCAAATGAAGTCCAGTAAGCACCGCGTCCTGTCTTGATCTTCCTGGTCTCCATGATACAGCCTGGGTAGTCCAACAATGGCAGTCTATACTCTTAAGAGGCTGAAACTCCAGTAGTAGCTCAGTCCACAAGTTGGATGTCCTAGCAGTCCCCATCTGACACTGAAGGTTTGGAGGATTCTTGGAGAGACAGGAGTCTTCAGTCCATATTGGAAAGTTGAAAAGCTGTGTCTCATGTCTTTGAAGGATGGCAAAAGCAGTGGCAGCCACAGGGTAGCTGTACTTGCCAGTAAGACAGGCAAAACAATTGTGCTCTTTTGTCTTTTTAGTAAGATCTCAAGTTTTATACCTGAAGTACAATTCCTCAGGACTTACTATTTATTTCTGGTTATACTTTCCTTTTGGATGTTTAAGGCCACACAGTTAGCCCAGATTATCCAAGTTTTTGTTTTCTCAAGGTCAGTTGAGGATCTGGTCCTCAAGGATCACTCAGGTTTTGTTTTGTTTTGTTTTGGGGGGGTAGGTAGCATCTGGCTCCTTTTGGCTTTTCAATCACCAGTTCCATCCACTCAAGGACAAAGTCAGGTCTTGCTAGACCAGGCTTCCCTTTTTGAAGTATGAGCAGACTTTCCTCTTTACAAACTGGACACTGGCTGAAGACACTGGATCTCCAAGACCTCCCTGCACAAGAAGATTGGTGACTCACATTTGCAGGACATTTCAAGAGATGCTCCCTTGCATAGTCCCCGGGACTTAGTTGACCTCTGAGGGCAAGGAACAAAGTTATCCCTTAAGATCCTCAGCCAAATTGGTATGGGCATTAAGTATGGTCGTTAAGCGTCCAGAAAGGCTAAGATACAAGCCTGATACTTTTAAGTACTTTATAATATTTTAGAAAAAAAGGATGGATTTTTAACAGTACCACTGGACCAACTAATAAATCACTTGAAATAAAAATATAAAATTACAGGGCTGGAGAAATGGCTGTGTGGGTAAAGGCACCTACTACTGATGACCTGAACTCAGTCTCTGAGACCCACCTAGTAGAAAGAGAGAACTCCCTGAAGTTGTCATCTGATCTCCACACATGTGCATGGCATCCCTGTGCACATACCAAATGAATAAATGTAATAGAAAACTAAAATTTTCCATGGGCATGGTGGCACACACCTTTAATCCCAGTATTCAGGAGGCAGAGGCAGGTAGAACTCTGTGAGTTCAAGGCCAGCTTGTGTCTACATAGTGAGTTCTAGGACAGCTGTGGCTAAAGGAGATCCTGTCTCAAAAAAAAAAAAAAAAACCTAAAATTTTCTTACTCCTAAATGGAAAGATCCAGATGGAATATAGATTTTTTTTTTTGAGACAGGGTCTCCCTGTAGCCCAGTTGGCCTGTAACTTGGTCAGGGTGCCCTCTATCTCACAGAGATCCACCTGCTTCTGTCTCCAAGGGCTGAGAGTAAAGCATATGCCTGGCAGAATATAGATTTTAATATAAAAATTTAAACAAAATGAATAAAAAGTGAGCAATTGTTTATATAAGCTTAGTAGAGAAGCTATTGCTAAAAAGACTAAATGCTGACAAAATAAAGGGAAATGCATATAGGTTGATTATGTATACACTTAAAACTTCCATAGCAAGCTATAAACTGGAGGAAAATTTATAGCATGTATGAAAGAAAAATTAGCCAGCATAACAAATTATTTTTATGAGTTTTAAATAAATTTATAACATGAAATCAATATCCAAAGAAGAAAAATGATCAAAAAATATGATTGACAGCCTGGAGAGATGGCTCAGCACTGACTGCTCTTGCAGGGGACCTGGGTTTAGTTTCCAGCACCCACTCAGTGGCTAACAACCATCTGTAACTCAGTTCCAGGGGAATCTGATGCCCTCTTCTGGTCTCTGTGGGCGTTGCATGCATGGGTCCACTCACACTCATACACAAAAAACTGTGGGAAAGCTTAGTTAGATGGGCTGGCTTCTAAGCCAATGGTACTTCCCTGGCCACACCCATGGGGTGGAGTGTAATGACAAAAAGATTTAGCATTGGGCCCTGAGAATTGAGTCATGATGGATATTTAAGCGGACATGTTGGAATAAACTCTCTCTCTGCGTTCAAACCTTAACCTGCCTACATGTGGTATGCTTTCCTGCGTGGTCTTTCCACATGGGTAGTCCTAGAATTAAGTGGGCCCCACCACAAATCCAGGCGGCAACCCCACAAATGGCGTCCAAACGTGGGACAGAAGGAAACTTTCACAACTTAGGTATGCATACCCCTAAATCTTGCCCTTCTTTTTCTTCTCTCTCTCCTGATATCTATCTGTTGTGGTGGAGCCGTCTTTCCTGCTGGTTTTGGTGAATGGGACAGCGGTCTGAGGGCATGTGGCTTTGTATATGTGGAGACCCTGCCTCTGATTTGGTTCAGAGGGAACACCCAGTGCCTCCCAGGCATGTGCCTCCTGGCATGGTCACTCCTGCAGGCTATAAAAGTCAGTGAACTCAAGGATGAATTTAATATTAAACCTTAGCAGTTATGTTTGGCCTTAAAACAATTTTTCGTAATTCTACAGGTCTGAAAAACTTTCTGGTTTTAAATCCCATCCCCCCAAAGAAAGACTCCTGCTGCAGGCCCTTCAAGTTCGGTTCCAATCTTGTTCATATGTAGATTTTCTCCAGGTAGCTCTCTTCGACTTGAGCACACTTCTTTATGTTGCAAACTAAGGCCTTTCACAGAACCACCCTCCCCCAAGAGCATCCTCTTCCAAATTTCAAGCCTTGGCCACTTTTCTCTTAAGTTTTATATACAAAATCTGTTTTTGGATAAAAGTGTGCTGCTCTCTTGTCTTCTTATATGTTTTCTCTAAATCTAACTTCTTACCTAAAACCTGCCGGCTATTTGTAGATCCAAAGTTGGGATTTAACTAACAGTAATTCAAATCCATTTCAGCATGTTTAACTTAAAGTGTAATATTTTTACTTAACCCCCGGGTACCCTAGATATATGGTTGATTTAATTTTATCTTTCTCCTTTTAAATGTGTTTCACCTTAAAATTTTCCTCTCACAGAATTTTAGATCACATGTGGTCTGAACTCTGGCCTGGCGCCATAAGCCTGCCTGCTGTGCATGCATACCAGCTGCCCCACTGAGCATATGGTATCTAAATCATGCCCACTAAATTTTGAATTTAGGTAATATCCTTTTGATTTCAGCACTTTGGAAACAGATAGATGGATTTCTAGCAGAATTTATAGGCCTTGAAATTCTAACAAAACAAACTTGCTCTGATTTTTTTTTTAAGGACCATTGGTAAAAGTCTCTTTAACAACGTAAATTGATATTTTGGTTCAATTTAAATGAGAAATTTTTTTAATAAAACTGCTTTATGTTTCTTTAAGCCCATCTTCAAGCTGCATGTATGTGTGAGTGAATGTGAGTTCCCACTTTTAATTCATTATAATCCTACAGGTTTAAATCTATTTAGCTAACTATAAACAAAATAGATTCAATTCATAAAAAATGTTTGTTATACCCCTTAGTGTTAACAATTTTTAATTGGGTTTATAGTATGCATATTATTCAGTTTAATGATAGATTGTTGTTAATTGTTAGTAATTATTATTAATGGTTATAGTTATTGTAGTTAAATATAATTATTAATAATAATTGATAAAAATTCAGTCTAATGGTAAATTGTTAACTATCATTATTGACAATTATTCATAATTAATAATTGTGACTAATAATGGTTAATAATTATTAATAATTGATAATGGTTATAAGTATTGTGATTATTGTTGTGATTATGGATTATTAGTATTCCAAAGTCCTTAATAATAAGACATGATGGATCAGGCCTGTCTACTTTTGGAAATCCTCAATCTTGAGATTTGTAAATAGCATAGGTAGAGTTTAGGCATAATTAACCAGAAGAAATAGGATAGGTAAAGAATAGTAAACTTTAGGTATAGTTCATTAAAGGCAAGTGGTTGCAAATGGGCCTAAGAGGTGGCCTATGGATCTTAGCTGTTTCATGTATTACTAGGACATTTATTCTAATTATGTAAAAATAACCCTATAACAAATTATAAAATTTCATGTTTTTCATTGGACATCAAACAATATGGCTTTCTTTTCTTACGGGTCAACCTAACAAATCTTTATTATATATGTATGTATGTGTGTATGTATGTGCGCACACACGTGTGTATGGATGTGTGTACTTGTGTTCTACGTATATTATAATGTTAACAGCTATGATACCAGTAAAAACATTGCCTCTGAGTTGGAACGTGGCTCTTCCTTCTCAAGACGCAAATTTATGTTAAACAGCCAAAACATAATTCAATTTCAACAAAGGTTATGGGTTATCTATTAAAAATTTAAAATAATGGATCTACACTGCCACCTACTGGTTACGCCCTTTCAACATCTAAAACAAAGATGCAACCAGGTTTTCATTGTATTAAAGTGTTAATAAGTTTTTGGGTATTTGGGAATAAAAAATAAAAGGTATAAAAAAATTGAATTCCAATTAACATCATTGTGGAATTCACGGCCGCCATTTTTAATTTTTTTGTGTGCATACAGGCTGGGCCTGCATTTTGTTGAGATGACCAGTGGGTAGCTGGCATTGAGGCCTGTGAGTGACCAGTTGGTTTGGAAAAAGGCTCCCTTTGCGGACCACCAACTTGAATAGCTGGTGTGAAATTCCTGTCCTGAGCTTGGGCAGGTGAAAACTTTCAGCCAAGAGTGGGATACATGTTTCGTGGTCCCAGGCTAAGGACCCGAGTAGGAAGATACCTCTCCGGTCAGGTCACGGAAGTGATTGACTATCCTCTACGCAATGAGGCCAGTTGCCCACACTATCCACAAAGTGGGCGCTGTGCTTCCCTTTTCCCTTAGCAGGACTGCGTTGCACCTGATCGACAAAGGAAGCTTCCTAGAAGCTCCCACAAAAACCAAAAAAAAAAATAATAATAATAATAATAATCAAGATGGTAATGATGGTAACAACATCTCATGGGGCATATCGAGCCAATCTTTAATTAACTGGTGGACATAAGAACTGTAAAAGAAAATCTTATTAAGAGCTAGATATTGTAAAATCTTTAAAGCAGGTTTTCATGCCAGGCCTGGAGAAGGCCAAGAGCTTGGAGGAAGGTAGTTAAAATGGTAATACATTTGAACTAATTGGGAATCTAAAATGTTAACTGTTTTATTTATAATCTGTTTTGACTTTCCAACAATAACTTTGGGGTTAAGGTACACAAATGATCTCTATATTTTTCTGTGTTATACAGTATCACCTTGTAACATTTTTCCTTTACTTGTAGGACAACTTAGGCATCTATAGATCAAAACATAAAAATTAAAAACAAAAAGAGGGAGGTGGTATAATATTCCTTCTGTATTCCAAACCTTTTGATAAATTTTCAATTTTGAGGTCTTGAAACTAACAATGGCAGGAGATTTGTATGGTCCCACGGGTAAAAGTACCAACCTAAATGCCTGAAAACGTATAACTTTTGGCTATGCAGGATGGACTGGGAAATTCCAGCAGAGAGGCTGACCCATCTGAACATGAAAGAAAAAGGAACCTCAGACTGCCTGAGTCACAGACACTGAGCATCTCTCTGAATTCTATTTGGGATAACTATTCATAATGTGCCCTAATGAAGTTTACCTTCCAGATGCTGAGAAACCTTCCTATCTCTCCATTTTTATAGGAAAAAGAGAAACATGATGGTAATGAAGTCATTCCCTAACTGTAAATTAGAGCCAAATATAATAGTAAAGTTTCTATAAGCTGTGTAATTAAGCAAAATATATTAATACAAAGGAGCTCTGATATCAGCAATGGATTATTCTGCCAAGGAGATGTTGGCTGGGAAATTCAAGCCCCGAAAATTATAAAGGCCTTTGCCTATAAAAATGGGATATCTGCAAGGAAAAAGGTGATAAGTTCCTGTTGTCGAAGACCTGGTGTAAGCATGAAAAATGTTTTGAGACATCATTTGCTAATCTGAAGTTGGCCTCTGAAATGCCAGATAGTGTTAC